>JANHGD010010240.1:63104-74316 GCA_027560375.1 Imantodes cenchoa
GGGGTTGGACTAGAAGACCTCCAAGGTCCCTTCCAACTCGTTGTTGTTGTTGTTGTTATTATTATTATTATTATTATAACTGAAGAAGCTTCCTGGATGAGAAACAAAATGTTTTCAAAGAAAAACCAAAAAGTCCAGTTGCCTCTTGAAAAACCACCTTTGGAAGCTCAATACTTTTTCAGAAAAGATCTCAAATGTTCCAAGCACAGCCGCAAGAAAGAATGGAGGGTTACGTTCCAATGAATGTGAAAATATAAGAGAGGGACAGAATCTGCATTCAGGGAGCTTTGTCTCCTGTACCAGTGCCAGCAGTCGCGCTGGATAGTGGCTCCCAGGGGCCAGGAGAAAGTTGAAGGGCGGAAGGATAACAGAGTGCGATGTTACAGAAGCCGCAGTCCATAAAGGGATACAGGTAGTCATCAACTTGCAACCATTTATTTAACAATGGTTCAAAGTTACAACAGCACTGAAAAAAAGTGATGCAGACCAGTCCTCGCACTTATGACCATTATGATCAAAATTTGGGTGGCAACCAGCATGTACTTACCGGAAACGGGACTTGCCTAATGAGCACATAATTCACTTAACAACCTCAATGATTCACTGAATAATCATGGCAGAAAAGGTTGGGAAATCGGGTGTGACCCACTTAACAATCCTCTTGCTTAGCAATGGAAGTTCTGATCCCATTTGTGGTCGTAAGTCGAGGACTTACCTGTATTGTGCTCCTTAGTGTTGGAAGGGGCAGTCAAAGAGGGGGGCAAAGGTCGGGATGTGGGGTCGTGTCATTTCTTTTTAAACTCAGAGTTACAGCAAACACAAGGAAGAGGGGAGAAGAATATTTCCTTTGGAAAGCAGCATTCCAGGTCCAACCCAAACCGATCGGCCCTCTCCTTTCCTTTGGAGTTTTTGCCTCCCCAATTCCGGAACATCAGATAGCAGCTACTGATGAAGACTTTTCATCCCGGAAAGGAAAGAGCTGCCTTCTGCCCCTTCCTCCCACCCGTTCTGATCTCGATCATTATCAGCACATCTGCAGGTGCGGTTTCCTTCTTATTTCAACGTGCGCATTAAATGCAGGGCTGCCTAATGTCATGTCGAGTTTGGCCCTTAGGAGCAGAATAGAAATTCTTTTAATTAGACTCATTCTTATTCCTTTCTTTTCTTGCAACCCACTTCACTTCCCGCTTCCTCCCTGTCTCATTAGCTTCCTCTGGTGATGGAGACTCAGGAGGCGTCAAAAGGAAGAAGAAAAATAACACAAGCACTTGGATCAGAAAACAAAAAGCAACACTGGAGGTTAATTCTCGCTTTCCAAAACGCTTCTTGAGGAGCCTGTCTTTCATGACACTTCCAAGGTTTGCTACATGGATTTCTTTTCTTTTTTTTAACATGGCAGCTCTGAAGTGATTACGGCTATTCATGACCTTCTCTTTTTGTACGTCTTACCCAGAAGAAGGGAAAACTGCTTAGTGCAAATGCATTTCCAAGTGCCTTAAGGGGCATTTAGCTAACAGCCTGGACTTCGTGTTGTCTCGTTTTGCCAAATAGGAAGAGCAGCTCTGTAAAACGGTGTAGACGGGCGGTTAAGCAGACGGCTCAAAACAGGAATCATGGCTGCCAAATCAAGTCTTACTGCTAGAGAACGGGGCGAATACTTAGTGCTTCTGTAGCCCTAGGAAACCTCCAACACCCTCGGGCCCTAAATGTACTCATCCTCAACTCTGATTTTGCTAAAAAGTCCGGCTCTTTTGAGTTACCCTTTTTGATGTAAGCACAATCCTCGTTTGTAGGTGCCTACAATTGTCTGAAATTCATTCCGAACAGCTTCAGCTACTGGACTCGTTTCTGCTATGAAAAAAATATCCTTTGAATTGCACAACAGTGACCCCATGTTGGATTGTCCATGGAGGCTCATGTGACTGTGGGCATCTTTAGACAGAACTTGCCTCCTCCCTCCACACCCCACACCCCCAGCAACAGTCAGCCTGCCAGGGGGAGAAAGCCCGGCCTCTGGCTTTGCACACAGGGGAAGCCTTGTATGGAGCCACGCCAGCCTCGCTTCATGGACTTTTACACCCTTTGCATAATCTGATCAGGAATTAAGATTTGTGTCTCTCCATCATTCATTTGTTTTTCCCAAAAACTCATGGATAGAGAAGTCCGAAAGGCTGGGCTTCCCCCTCCCCCTTTAACTTGAGTGCTGGGTGACTTGATCTCAAATGTTGGTGTGGCAAGAAGAGGTTTTGATCCAAGTGGGATTCCGCTCCCCCCCAAAGAGATTTCTTTCAGGCTTTTCACTGACTAGGCAGAAATAGGTTCGTATCTTCCCTCTTTAGAACTTTGGAGAAGAAAACAGCCCAGCACCATAATAGGAGTCATTGGAAATAGGTGATAGGCGTCAACCATTTTGCACCATCAACAGGATCCGAGAGATGGGCTGGTGGTGCAGCTCCAGAGGGTGGAGCTAAACTAACTTCCCCCAGTGCCGAGATGGCCTCACCAAACCAGGCAACCGCATCTCTCTGCTTATGCCACATTTCGCCTCCCCACCCACCCCCTGCAGCCACACAAGCAGAAGAAAGAAAGAGCAATAGTTGAGCTCTCTCAATATAAGCCCATTCCGGTACTGCCTGGGGTAGTATCTCCATCCCACTGGGGCCATCAGGTCATTTTTAAAGAAGATTTTTTTAAAAATTCTGCAGTCAGAAGAGGCAGCCCACCATGTTTATAGTGGCTAAGACTCCCTCAAAGTTTTGGCCGGGACCTCTGTGGCTTTGCTGTGGTGTATCTTTTGGGGTTTTGGAAATGCCCGTGCTAAGAAGTAACCCGGTTTCATAGCTGGCTGGCCTTCCTTTGTGCAACTGCACCCTTTGCAGATTCTCTAGGGGAGTCTCCCAAGATTCAGCCTCCAGAATTGTTTTGGCTCAGTTAAACAAACCTTAATGCCCTAATTTTTCTCAACGTAGAAAGGCGCCAGCCAGAGAAACAGAAACAGACACAAATCTTAGGGCAAATATTGAAGCTATACTAATTTCGATAGAACTAGTTTAAACATATTTTCTGCTGATTATATTAGTTCTTTGAATGCTATACCTTTTAAGCAAAATAGACATTTGCGTGGGTCCATGTTTCACACTGATATTCTTCCCTAGTTAGACTTCATAACGGTGCTGTCAATCACTTGCAATGTGTTTCCCTTTCTTAACAGACTCTTCTTTTTCACATCGATCAGAGCAATTAAATATTAACATTTAATTAACAAATTAACAAACGCAGCTCTACTCTAACATTTCAAAAAGATGATCTACTAAAACACTAGAACATGTATTTGGGGGACTAATTTTTAATGATGTGTCTCCAATTTCATGGAGCTACGTGAGAGAAGCATTTCAGCTGCTCCTGAACATTTCTCAGGTCCCCTCTGTTAACAGTAGCAGAGGAGGTGAAAAGCTGGTTTGGCTTCGTTGATCTCCTACTGAAAGGGGGATCCGGAATTTGGGAATCTAGCAGGCTGGGTAAGGCGTGCCTTAGGAAATCTCCAAAGCCGTGTCTGATCAGCATGAGTCTTACGGGATCTAGAAGGGAGGGCCTGGTCAACCGCCCTTTAAATTTCAGGCACTACTTCATGCCCCGAATTTTCAACTGTTTTTAGACATTCTTGAATGAGGGACATCAACAGTAGAGGGAAGTGAAGATCTTGGCACTTCTGAGCCTTGGCATTAGTCCAAAATAAACCATTGGCTAATAGTAGCTATAGTTGTAGCCCAGTATTGCTGCACATTGCTTATGTTTTTAGGTGTGTGGACTTCAATTCCCAGAATTCCCCTAGTCTAGTAAGCATGCTGGCTGGGGAATTCTTGACATGGAAGTCCACACATCTTAATGTCAGCAAGGTTGAGAAACACCATTGTAAGCCATTGTCAAAGCAATGAACTGTTCAAGCACTGAAAAAACAGCTAGGGAAGGTGGGTTCTTTAGCCGGGATTGAAAAGCTGTGAAAGCTCCTAAAGTGAAAATGAGAGCTTGTCTACAAAAGCAGCTTTCAAAGGCCCTGCTTGGTTTACCTTTGTGGAGCAGATGATTATGATCCACAGGAACCATGTCATCATTTGCTTCCAGGAAAGCCATACTTGTGTTCACTAATATCTCTGCCTGGTTCTCCATAAAAGAGTTTTACTCCCATTTGTGGGTCTACAGTATGCCTGCACTTATTTGTTTTGTGATGGGAACAGGGCAGGAGGTGTCCTAGAACCAGTTGCTTGAACTCAGACCATTCCTGATGATTTGCAAAGCTTCCCTCACCTCAGCAGCCTAACTGAAGGATAAAATCTACTTGGTGTTCTCATGGCTAAACCATTGGGAGTTTAAAAAAAACCCCAACCCCCTCTTTGTGCAGCTATTATAACTCACCCAATCTGCCCTATGCAGGGAAGCCCTGCAGGGAAAACTCCAGTAGCCCTGAAGTCTTTTCTTAGTAGCTTCTCCCAAACTCCCCTCCAGCTGTGACGCCTCTTCTCTGCCGGCTTCCTTGGGAGCTGGGCAGCTGTTGAGCTTGAAACGGCACAAGTGGAATGCGTGTGAACCATATTTTTAAATAATTTTGGGGTGGGGGGAGAACTGCTTAATTTAATAAAATTAGATATGATCAGGTGACCCAAAAATTATCTTTGGAAACCTCTTGCCAACCGGTTTGTGGCAAGCGAATGGGCTTGTTTAAATCAGGGGAGGAAAAGCTCAGCCCCGAGAATTCCTCAGCATCAAAGGCCGCCTCATGCCCGTCCCTGCAAAGCAGAGTTGCAGAAGGGCTTCCACAAATTACTGGAGGATTAGAGAGCCAGTCCCCTCTCCTAATAGTGCTGTATCTCTATGCATTTCATTACCAAATCCACCCATTTTCATGGTTGCACAAATACCGTATGCTGAATCCCTAACTCTCAAATGCGGTACAGGTAGTCTTCGACTTACAACAATTCATTTAGTGACTGTTCAAAGTTGCAAACTTATGACAGTTTTTTACACTTATGGCCGTTGCGGCATCCCTGTGGTCAACACGATTTACGTTCGGATGCTTGACAAGGGGCTCACACTTATGACAGCCGCAGTGTCCCAGGGTCACGAGATTCCCCCTTTGTGACCTTCTAACAAGCATTAAGTCAATGGGAAAGCCAGATTCACTTAACAGCCGTGTTACTAATTTAACAACTGCAGTGATTCACTTAACGTACATAGAAGGAAAGTCGTAAAATGGGGCAAAACTTAAAATAAATTTCTCACTTAGCAAACATAGATTTTGGGCTCAGTTGTGGTCGTAAGTCGAAGGCTACCTGTAGATTGGCACAAATTGAGAAAAAAGGTAAAACTAACGAAGCATCTTGTATGAATGGCGCTGCTAAACCTTTACCTGGCCTAGTTAAAGATATTATGCAAGAATAGTGGAAACACAAGTTGAACGGATTCTTTTGAATGTAACACCCTTCAGGACTGGGATGATGGCTGGGAGTACTTTCCTCATGCACTGGCATGCTGGCTTCCAGACTGGAAAAGGCTATTTTGTAATTAAAGCAACTTTTTCAGTTTATTGGGATAAAAGTATGTTTGCTGGAATTCTTTACACCAACCAGTATTGCCACTTTCAGTCCTTATCCAGTTGCTGCATGTCATTCTGGTTTTCATGTACTCACATAGGATATGGAGAGACCCAAAACCCGAAACAATGAAGCAAATGTTCCGAAGAGCACAGTATTTTCTTCTCATTCTAGATAATGAGAAGTCATTAAATGTTTATGCTGCCCGACTCCCAACGACTCTGGATGGCTCACAACTAAACTGCCTGTTAACAGACGGCAACAGACCCAATAATTCGTGCCAGTGTTGTCTACAAATATTATAACTAGTGTTTAGTAATCTAGTTAGCCTTTTTTTGTGATTTCTTAGGACCAACTGAAATTCAGAAGCAGGGAGGATGGGTAGTAACAGACCATTTGCAAGCATATTCTTATTCATATTCCAGACCTTAAATGGCTACTTAAGGGATTTGATGGTATTCTATAGGGGCATTCCTCAACCTTGGCCACTTTAAACTAGGTGGCACTTCAATTCCCAGAATTCTGGGAGTTGGAAGTCCACCCAAGGTTGAAAAATACTGTTCTATAACATTTGATCCAATATTCTAATGTTTGTCTCTAGATTCCTATTATGTTTATTCGTTTTGTGGTTACAACCAACTAGGTATGATTTTCATACATTATTTAAGCCATTTTTAAAGCAGCCACAGGTGTGCAAGACGCCACACATTTTCATCAATCTAAACGTAACTTAGGATTGTGAATTGATGGTGAGGCGGTACCTTCTTCCCAGTATTGGGACTCATTTGTGGCAAAGCTTGCCTTGTGTTGTGGAATAAAATAACCTTTGCATACTGGAACTATAAAATTTGCACTTTGTCCAGCATTATTCATGGAACTGGTTGGCACTTTCCATGCCGGAGTGTCCCAGTTTCAGAAACTTCTCAAAGGTTTCCACAGTGTCCACGCATTCCTGGGCATAAAATGTCCTTCTGAGAAGATGGAGCAGCGGAGAGAGGTTCCCGGAAACCAACCAGAGGAGCTTTGCAAACAGTATTGCATCCCATTCTCTCCACAAAACTGAAAGCATCCCATTGATGTCTGCTAAGGACAGCGAGACAAATGTAGTTAGGTAGGAAATCTATGTTTAAAAAATTGGCCTTCTGTATATAGCTTAAATTTTGGAGATCATCAGAATTGTTGAATAATATCATTGTTGCATGCCGGTATAGTGAAAGAGTCAGCTAGCACGATGTAAGAAATGTTTATTTGGCCCCAGCCTATAACTGTTTCTCATGTAAGGTGTGGTGCACAACTGAAAGCACAATTTACTTGTAACAAGACAGGACCGTGATGTATCTGTAATGACAAATTGAATGTGACATACATACCATTCCTTTCTCCTCACCTGGGTGGGGAAAAGTATATTAGAAAGGTAGGGACATACAATATCTCAGTGTTTCTCAACCTCGGCAGCTGGAAGATGACTGGACTTCAACTCCCAGAATTCCGCAACCAGCCTTTTTTCAGCAGCCAAGGTTAAACACTGCAGTATCCTATCTACCCCCTTCTCAACTTTTGGGGAGATCTAGTATAGCTGCACTCCCCCATCTGTCTGTGACCCATCAACACTTAAGGTATGCAGAACAGGACTGTGAGTACCACCGAAGCTGCTTTAGCTCAATTTCTTGAAATGTCTGCCATGTAATAATGCACCAGTACAAATAAAAGGTTTGCTGTTTTGCCAGTCGCACTGCTTGCTTCCCACCACAATAAAACAAGTATATCAGGACCTACATGAAAGCACTGATAAATGCGTTAATATATTAAGAGAAAGAATATGGCTGTGTTGGTCACGGCTGGAGGAGGAAGGGAGCTGATTTTACCTTTGTAGAATTTTTAAAGTTGATTGTGTTTCCTATAGCAGAGTCCTAGATGAGTCTCTTGTTGGTTTAAAAAGAAAATCAAACATTTGAGGCAGAGGATTCACTTGAAGGTACAGTTATTTCTCAAAAATGTTTCCCAATAAATATATTGTAGTTAGATTTCAATTCTTTGAGCTTTTGAGAGCGGCTTAAATAATAGTTACTTCTTATGGCAGGGAAGAAGGATTACTCCATGAAAGACTGCATGTAGATGAATGGTTGAATCACCAGCAGCTATTGATTTGACTGCACTTTTCCAAATACTTTTGCCAAGTCTCTTTGTTTTAATCATTAAGGGATGTTGTAAAATTGCACGAACCTTTAGTTTGGATATTACTGATTAATGATTTTGGGGGTGGCAGCAAATTGCACAGCCCTTTATTCTAGGCTTTTAAATATTTTGTTCACTATTTAGAGCAGCGATTCTCAGCCTGTGAGTCTTGACCCCTTTGGGTCACCTAAGACCATTGGAAAACACCTATTTCCAATGGTCTTAGGAACCGAGACATCACTCCTCTATGTCTCCAGGTGGATCCACCCACATGCAAATAGACTACTACCCAAAAAAAATTCTGTACCATGGGAACTTCTGAGCATGCACAGAAGCCGAGTTTCCGGCACTGCACATGCGTCACCATCTTGTTTTCAGTGGGTGTTTTTGCATTTTTTAAAAAAAGGTACTGTGCATGCGTGCAAAGCACACACGCGCCCATGAGGGGCGGCCACACAGCGCAGGAGGAAGTGAACCGGCAGCAAGTTAAGTTATAACCCACCCCTGAGTTTCCTATGAATTTTATTATTTTATGCTTGGGGGTCACCAAAACGTGAGAAACTGTATTAAAGGATCACGGCATTAGGAAGATTGAGAACCACTGATCTGGAGTAATTCCTTCCTGGCTTTTTCTTTGGTATTGTATAATCAAGATACAATTGTTTCATTTATGATGTATCAAGGAGTGGATTTCCCCATTTGATTTTATAATCAGAAACATACAAAATTGATTAGTTAAGTACAGTATAGTAGAGCATAATCATTCCTAAGGATTCTCAGAATCTCTTGATTGTATCATTCTGCTGTTCATGTTGGGTCTCCTGAATGTTTAATGGTTACATTCGCTCAGGTTCATTAACTGGAAAATGTATGTTCGGGATCATGTAGCAATCTAAAGCATGGAAATATTTTACAATAAAAATGTTTTGTAGAATCACATTTGAATATGTTAAAATGTATTGTGTAATGCTGCATTTTTAAAATTTAAATACCGGGAGTCCAGACTGGGTTAATGTATTTCTCTTGTTTTGCATGATGTAATCTGCCATTATGATTTAGCTTATTTTTACTCAGGGTCTGTTAGTCACAGATTGAGTTTCCAACCAGGGGACATCTTATCCAACCATCTCCAAGCTTAAGGTTTTAGCAGCAATGTCCAATATAACGAAAACATATTTTAGTAAGAAGTAAAACGCGCCCTTAAAGAAATAAAAAGAAATATCCTTAGGTCTGATGATGAACAGAAAAATGAAGATTAACAGAACTAGAACATTACTGGTTTGTTTGTTTTTCAAATGCAAATAATTTGTGGTTGTAGGGTACCAGCTGATTAGCAACCAGGAGACAATTACTGATATATCATAGCCAAGCTAAATATTGTCCGGACAGTGACCTATAATGGCTGATATCCAGCAATGATCTTTCTGAAATGGGTTGCTTTAAAATTGTGTACAAGTCACCTGTAATGAAATGAAACATTAGTTTTGTTTTAATTATTCTCATTTGTATTTAATTTAAAAATCAATAAGATTTACTATCAAAAGAAAACTAGCTGATCTGTGGTATAAAAATCTGAGCAACCACCAGATGGCAGCAAAAGCAAAGCATTTTCTGTATCCCTTTGCTACCCTCGGTGGGTATTCAGAATTCTGCAACCCAGATCTGATGGGCATGCATTGCCTCTTCCATTAGTCCATATATTGGAATGTGAGCAAGTGTGACCAGTGTAATGTTGTGCACATACCATCTTTTGAATTGTGCCTGCATTTTGTTTACACATCTTGATTACAGTTACATGACTCCTATACAGCTTAAGGATGCAACCTACAAAAACTGAAGTTATATCCAAAGACTGGCACAAATGGGTCAACGGTTTCTAGTGAAAAATCCATCTGTTCCAGGAAAAGGTCCAGTTGCACTATAAAAACAATGAAAAATACACAGACAATGGTGCCTTCACAGTTAGTTTATTTTACCGTTGCAGTCAGCCAAATTGGCTACAAAGAATAAATAAAGTAGAGGGCAGTAATTTGAATAACCCAACATTAGATGTCTGTGGTCTGCTTTATTGTCCCATCTCATTATTAAAACAAAAACTAGACTTAAGATCAAGTATCTATCCATTTAAATAAAAAATTAGTGCAGGTCAACTATTTCCACCTTTGGACAAAAATGAAAAAAACAAAAACAAAAAAAAACAACCCTGAAGATGTTAAATATTCCCATAGATACCTCCACTTCAAATTATAAAATGTAGAAAAATGGTATAATATCTTACAATAACAAAACACAAACAGGTTAAGTACTTCAGTCTGTTCCAAAATACTTCTGCCCAAAATGTGTAGGTGCGACTGGATGAACCTCTGTTGTCAAAATTGTGATATCTGGAAATTCCTGTATTATTGATTTGGCACCTTAAAAAAAAAAGAAAACTGTAAATTTTATATGTAGCTATGTTAATTTTCTACTTCTGGAATGTGAGCGTATCCAATTATGATAAGCTTTCATTTTCCCCCTTTCCCAGTATTTTGTGAATTCAACAGTTGCATTCTTTTTGGACGTATAGTTAATGTCTATATGAAAGCTTACATGTGACAGTTCCCACAGCTGTCAACAAGAAATTCAATTATCCTTCTATAATACAGAAATGACACTCTGGAATACTTGCATAAGAAAAAAAACTTAGATGTGTCCTCATAGGCATCAAACACATACACACACAATTCCTTTCATTTAATCTGTCTTTTCTAACATGAAAGGATTTCACTACATAGGAATGTTGAAAATCTTTTCAAATGTTTAAGGATTATATTCATAATTATTCACTCCATCTCAATTTGTATCTACAATATTTTGAAGATGCTCACATCCATGCCTTTTCTGAGGTACACCAAAGACAGTCTGTTTTTCAAAATCTTGCAACAGAAGGATTAAGATTGTGTTTCTCCATGTAACAGATTGCTTGATCAAGTCTCATTAGTTTTACATATTTGATTGGTTGAAGATCTATGCTGAAACATCTCGTCTGCCACTTCTTAAAGAAATCAACTATACTGTTGTATATAGCCTATATTAATTTCTCTGTTCATTTCTAGTATGTGTATGGATCTTCTTAGATGAAACTAGACTTTCCCACAAATACCCTTATTTCATGACTTGCTACTAGTTTGCCTGAACTTACCATGGGGGGTAGAGAATAGACTCAGCAGGATTATAACGTTGGGCTGAACCCCGTGTTCTATGAGAACCTTTACGGCCTCGATCACAGTGTTGCCAGTGCCTGATAAATGGGTGGGGGAAGAAGAGTGGAAAAGGGGGTGAAGAAAGCAGAGGTGAAATATCCAACTGTCTTTTCAAACTTTATGTGTTAGAGCAGGGGTCCCCAACCTTTTGGACCTCAGGGACCACCAAGGTCATAATTTTAAATCCCACGGACCCTAATTCATAAT
>JANHGD010010242.1:9569-23085 GCA_027560375.1 Imantodes cenchoa
GCAGGCTCCTCCTGATTGGTCGGGCTGGAAAGGCCGCTGATTGGCTCCCAGTTTAAAGGGCGCCTATTTAAACCGGTATCAAGCCGCGGGTTAGCCAGAGCTGTATTTCACTACAATAAAGAGCTGAAGCCATTACAAGCCTGCCGCCTCTTCCTTTTTTGCATGGAACTTAACAAAAAGCAACTCCTGGCAATTTGCATAATAAAAATATAAAACATTACCAACATCTGAGAGTAACCGATATGGAGACAGAATACAAGGAGGTGCAGCAGCTTTACTCTCCCAGAAAGCTCTCCCAGAAAGCAAACAGAGTAACTAATACTTGGGTCACAATGAAAAACTCTGCCTCTTTGCTTACCCTCCCCTTTTATCTCAAGGGGAGACAATCTAAAGATGTTGATATCTGCCCTGAAAACTACTTCTGTGTGAAGTAAATAGTCCAGCAAGAATCTAAAAGCATTGCCATATTGGACTTCCTACGGTAAGTTAAAAATCAGTATTTTGAATTTTAGCTGAAAAGGTATTGGTAACCAGTAACAGTAGTAACAGACACTACTGGCTTACCCATATACAAGCAAAAGTAGTTTGATAAAGTTTAAAAGAACTTTCCAGAATTATCCATTATTTAACAAAGAACCGAGTAAAGGGTGGTTTTAATTACCACTGCTTGCAACCAGAACTGAAAATATATTTTTTTTAATTCACTTTTTAACGTTGTCCATCATGGAACCCTGATAGTATGCAGTTTCTCCAAAATAATGTTCTCCTATCAGTTCTACTGAGAGTGGATTTCATGAAATTGTGTTCTGGTCCAAAGTTTTAATCAGAAAAAGTGTATATTAATACCATACATTTGGATTATTTTCCTAGTGTCTACTAGAGACGATCATATTTGCATAAGCCTGTATTTTCCTTTATCTGAAAAATCAAGCAGGTTTAGACTGAAATTAAAGATACTCAGGTGATCTCAAAAAGCATTTTTCTCTTTCTCCATGTTTGAAATTCTGGAGAGACAATAGCAAGAGTCAAAAATCAAGTCTTCAGTGTAGGTCAGGGGTCAGCAACCCACGGCTCTGGAGCCGCATATGGCTCTTTCATCCCTCTGCTGTGGCTCCGTTGCCAGTCAGCTCCACAATTGATAGGCCTTTCAGTTAGGACAGGTAGAGGAAAAAGGATGCCGCGCTAAGAGGAGACTCTATGGTGGGGAAACAGTACTTCCGCTTGGCTCCAGAATTGAACAAGGGGCTTCTGGTTAGAACCTTTGTGGCTCTTTGAGTGTTTAAGGTTGCCGATCGCTGGTGTAGGTCTATACATAATGCATTTAATTATATGAATATTTAAGGATTACACCTGCTTTAACTATGATTTATGGCTTAATACAGAAATAAGCAGTAGTGGATGATCAGGGCATTACTATTGTAATTCAGCAACAGCAAATAATTTCTGCAGACTGGACAAATTTTTCTTAACTTACCTGTTAAAGTCAATTTAAAAAACAACAACAATCAACCTTTAGTATGGATTTGCATCATTGTTTTCATGTATTTTCTACCAGGAATATTTAGGTATATGTAAAAAACAGATTGAAATAATGGCTCTTTTCATGACACCTGATGGGCACTTCCTTTCCAACTTCTAAATGCTGATAACATTAATTTTTGACAGCTGCAGTCAGAGAAGGCTGGAAGGTCCAGAAAATAGGAGCACAGGGTCATAATATCCAAAGGGCCTGATTGTCCATCCTTGTTCTAGGCTAGGACTGTCAAACTCACGGTCTGCGGGCCGGATGTGTCATGCTCTGGCCACGCCTATGCCCGGTTTAATAAAGGGGGGGAAAATCCCGATACGTCACGTGACACCGCAATGATGACACGAGTTTGACACCCCTGTTCTATGCAATCTAGTTAACTGGCTTATTCACTAAATTAACCATGATGCAGGAAAATGTATGAACACCGTTAAAGCCTCAGCAAGGTTATGTCTTTGTCTATAACAGTGATCCCATATCACTGCTGTATGGTTTCTCAGAGACTCCTGATTTCCACAGTCATCATACTAGACTGTTGCAGCAAAAATTAAGTCTCATAACAACTTTAAAAACAAAATTATGGATGGGACACATACTGAACCAAAGGTTGTTTCTTGTCTTTAAGTTGCCAGGAGTTGCTTCCAAAAGCAATTATTTGCTCACTTTTTAAAAAAAGTTCATTTCCAAGCAGACTTACATAAAATAAAAATGAACAATTATCACAAAGAAAAGAAAACAGATGGGAATAATGAGACACAAAAAATAGAAACATAGACAAAAACCTTCCATAATTACAAATATATTCCAAGTTCACCTGATTTTATAAAATATTTGAAAGGGAAAACTACGTTTTGAATATTATTCTCTGCTTGCTTGACCATAGAGGATATCTTGTCTGGAGTCTGCTTGGATTGAAACCTGTTCCTTTTTTTGCTTCACATCACGCACCAGCTGTTTCATAGACATCCCCAAGATCTTGTAGGCATCAAATTGGGCACACGGCCAGGCTGGGTTCTTTGTGTAGTTTTACTACACAACACACACTTAATTCTGAATAGAAACACCAATCCAAAGCTACAGTAAAGAAATGCATGAAGGAAGAGGGGAAAATAAAACAAAATACAGTGGAAGCAGCAGCACTTCTGCCCTGGAATGAGCTTTCCTCTCATTTTCACAACCCAGATGCCTGGCAGACTACATTAGGTATATGTTAAGAAGGAATTTAGTAAAGTACAGTGGGATGTAGCCTTTAAGTTCCATCTATCCATATATGGTACAAACACACTTCAATCAATATATCCCACAGCTCAGGCTGAAATTTAACATCCACAAAGTACAATTCACAGATGCTCATATAACATCAAAACAGAGGGGGAGAGTTTAATAAATTAATATTATTTATTTATATTATTATTATTTAAATTAACACTCATTGATTCCAGTTAATATACAGAGGCTAGAAAATTACAAACACTGCATTGCAAGAATTTAATTATTCAAATTTGCAGGGAAAAATCAGCCATTTTTCACTGCTATATATGAGGCATAACCCATCTGAATAGAATAATAGATGTTGCCATCTGTAGAGATCTAAAAACTGAGAGGGCTTTTTCAAATTTTAGGACGATCTTCCTTATTTGATAGCTTCCCAACATGTTGAGACTACAGCTCCCACAATTACAAGCAGTGGGGGGGAGGGAGAGGGGTTGTTTGCCATGCTGGTGGGAACTCTGAGAATTATAGTCTAATACAACTGAAAGGCAACAAAATAAGGCAGCCTATTTGAGGTTGATAACTGACTGTTTGGCAATGTTGTTTTAAGGCACATATTTAGAAGCAAAGCTCTTCAGCTTCTGCTTAAAGATCACAGTTCATTCCCCTAGCACCAAATACTATTAAATACTGTAAATTTAAGAAACAATCTTGGTGCTTGCAGTTTCTCCCAACAAGTTAAGGCATTTAGCACCTGGAGTCAGTTTTGGTTTTCCAAAACTGTGGAGCCCAATCCATGTGAAAATTTTCCCTAGGAGATCTATGGAAACAAGTCTCCTGGAGATTTTAATTCTGAGGGCAGAATAGGCATGGTACCGTATACTTGGCTTTAACTAAGAAGTTATAATGATCTGATATCTAAGTAAGAAAGTTTTAAGAATGAATAGTCAAAGGCTTTCATCACAAAGAATCAACATACTGTACTAAAGAAGCATGAAGTACTGAGTAATCTAAAATCAGAGGAAAAATTACATTCAATAAAGCCAAATATGTTCTAGGCATGTTAGGCAATCAGAATTAAACGCTTCTAGTGCTCTGTAATCAAGCCTGTCTCTGGAATGGCTTGAGTATGAAGTCTCTCATTGACTTAGTTCATACTATACATTAAACCAAAATATCTCTCAAGTACCAGAGGTGGGTTCCTGCCGATTCGGACCAGTTCACCCGAACCGGTAGCGACCCGTTGGTGACATCATGATGACATCACAGATCTGGCTCAGTCAGTGGGCACCGCCATCTTTAATTTTGATTTTTGGGGGGGGAATTTTTTTCTTCTGAGCATGCGCAGAAGCCAAGTTTCCAGCACTGTGCATGCCGTTGCCATCTTGTTTTTGGCTTTAAAAAAAAAAAAAATCCTAATTTTTTGGCATTGTGCATAACGCCCACAAGGCATGCCCATGCAGCACAGGAGGAAGTGAACTGGTAGCGAGGTAAGTTAAATACTACTTTAAAACCACTGTGTTAAGCAAGCAACTCATGGTGTCTGAATCTAGAAACTTTCCTTGTGATTTGGTTAAAGTACTATCCACTCATCCTTCAGCTGGCAAAAATGATGCAACCATAAAGTTTTCTGTTGAGCCATATAGATGCCTCTATACCATTGATACCCTGTGAAGGTGTCCTGATTCTAGGGGTGCTGAGCATGTTAAGCAAAGCCATGATTAAACCTTCTGGCCTTCCTGTCCACCCCTTTTCTGAATGACAACAGCTGGTGGGAAACTATCCACCAATCACAGCTGATTTTCACAGATGGCCACCTCCTATTTTATTAATGTAAAAAAATAAAAAATAAAAAGTATTAATAAAGAAAAAGGTAGGAAGGCTTGAATTGAATCCATTAGTCACAGTCACAGTCGATGTAACAATGTACCTTTTCATTAAATGCTATTGTTATTAAGGCTGGTTTTAGACAGATTTACACTTTCTCAAAAATTAGCACTAGTTAGCCATGCAACACATGAGCGTATTCCTTGTATATCAGTGTGGTGTGATATTCCATGTTAGCAAATGAGACATTAGTAAGTTTGTGGAATTTTCTACAATGCTGCTGTGCTTCTAGGTTTGTGTTGATACTACCTAAGTTTCAACTAGTCCTCTGACTCTGACATCTGTTGGAATTCACAGATTTCAAAATTCTCAAATGAATTCTATTATTAAGATTTGCCATATCTTACCATTATACTTTTGTCAACTCTGATACAGAACCAATGTCATGATATCCTGTCTCTGTACTGGTGGCTGTGTTTGCATATATCAGGATGAAAAACAACTATAACAGAAGAAAGGCATAGAAACACAGAGGGGAAAACAAGAAGCTTCTGTCAATCGCTTCTGGGGAAAGGGAATCTTGCACCAGCTATTTATTTAGACTCCCAAGAACAATGAAGCATTAAACAAGTTCAGCCTAGTGTGGTAGTACCTATACCCTTCCACAGGGCTGCATTCACTTAGGCCTACATTTGGGAGTGAAGAAACTTTCACTGTAAACTATTGTTGGAAAGATGTGATTGTCATATACAAGAATGGCAACCACAAGAAGGAATGACACCAGAATGGAAGATAGCCATAATGGATGGGGATTTGGGGAGTTGTATTCCTGGCACATTTAGAGGCACCCAATATCACTTTAGTTTTGATTTATCCAAAACACTGAGCAAAGGCAAGTGTGCCTTGATGCTAGACTTGTTAAAATTATTGTTTTCCAGTCTTTAGAAATTTAGCCATTATTGTATAAGCAAGTTCTTTACTGGAATGCCAAGTTTCAATTGATTTAGTAAAACAAGGATGCTATTTACATATTGCTGTCCTTCTAGTGAAAGTCCTGAAATCTGGCCACTGGGAAATCCCATCATTTGTAGTCATAACTGGGCATTATTTCTTCCCTTATCCTTCCACTATTTTCAATCCTCTTTACCGCTAAACATGGCCCAAAAGCCCCTAGCAGAAGTCAGTCTTTTCTTCCTATGAGGAAACAGTACCTGATCATCATCATGGACAGATTGATAGTTGAAAGAGATTAAATTCCTGAAGTATTAGAAACATCACCTGTTTAGCTACACAAAGCTACATGAAGTCTCATTCAAAAGTCCTGTGGAGTGTCAGCAGAATCCCCCAAACTGTTTCTCCCAAGCATTCCCATTTGTGCCAAAGGAATCCCTAGGCTAGATATACCTCCATTTTAAAACCGCCTATCTTCAGACCTGTGAAGTGTTTCTACAGCCCCATCTCTAGAAGATGGCAAATTGCTGAATCTAGTCAATTTGGCCAAGACCTTACTTTGATTGAATGGAAAACTATATGGTCCCTTTTTAATGAATCTGGGATTCTTTCCCCAAGGACATAGTCAGGAGCAGTTCCTAGGGCTACTGGCTTCTAAGGGGATTAGAAGAGGAAATCCATTTTTGTCCAGCAGAACTTGGGTCTTCCAGGTCAAGTACCACCACTTTTCTTTCTTCAGGCTGCCTTGTAGGTCTTAGACCAGCATAAAGCTCGGTAGAAGCCACGGACAATGCGGTACATCCAGATCAAATTGAGCATTTCCAAGGCAATGCTTGGCCCAATCCAGGCCAGTTGTACACCCAGGCCCAAACGTTCATATTCAGGAGTCCCATACCAAGAGTACACCTGCATATAATAGCTGGGGATGACAGCAATGCGCACCATAAAGAACACTACCATCATGGCCAAGCCATTGGCCAAAACAAGACTTGAAGTACGTGGACAGCCAGCTGCATCCAGGAACCACCTGAGGCAACACAAATGTTTTTTAAAAAATCAAATGGATGTTAGTCCATTCAGATTCTCTGCCTCCCCCAGTAAAGCAACAACATAAAAATCACTCTTAGAATTTCAACAGATAACTAAAATAGTTGGATATGAGCATGCAGCAGGCTTGAGGTGCTGAGCTCAGCCCTGTGGCTTTAATGAGGAACGGGTATGGGTGACTGCTGTCTTTCCCTAGAACATAGATAGAAGGGCCCCTTTATCAAAGAACTGGTGCACATTCTTGGGCAACCGATTGAATTCACCCATTTTGTTTCTGATATCACCAAACTCACCGCAAATTCACAAAGGGTGTTGAGAGTTCCGAAAGGAGACGGAAGTTGGCAAAATAGGGAAGCACCCCACGACTCTATGATAAAGGAAAGAAATATCTCAGATTTTGACTCTACCATCCCATGGCCATTCTAAAGACGTTGCCTTTTTCTTTAAAGTTCTAAGCAGAGATCCCAACTCTCCCCTTCTCCCAGAAAGAAAAGAAAGCTCAATTTCAATATTTACATTTAATGCCACAAAGTATATTCAGAAAAGTTTAGGTTGCAGACATAACATCGATCCTTTTACCATGAAATAATGGGTACTTCCAATCTAAAATCAGTCAATAAATCTGTTTGGAAGGTAAACTTAGCCTCTTACAATTTTATTCCAACTTATTTCTTAAGTTAGCTGTTTCTAAAACTAATTTGGCTTATCACATTTTTGGTGGTCTGTTCAGTGGTAGTTTATTCAACTTACCATATTTTTCAGACTATAAGACGCACCAGTGTATAAGACGCACCAAGATTTCAAAGAGATAAGTACGGAAAAAACGTTTTTGTCCTCCCTGGACCCAGGAGCACTCTGCAGGCTTTCCAAACCCTCTGTGCACCCCATTTTTTGCAAAAATTGACCTGTTTGTCACCCTTTATTTTGCAAAAATGGGGTGTGCAGGGGGTTTGGGAAATCTGCAGAGTGCTCCTGGGGGCTGGGGAAAGGCCAAAACTCCCATGTTTTTGTGAAAACAGCCCATTTTTCGCAAAAATAGGATGCGGGGGCGGGGCTTTAGGAGGCCAAAAATGGCTGTATTTGGTACATAAGACGCACTGACATTTCCACCCTCTTTTAGGGGGGGAAAAGGTGCATCTTATCCTCCGAAAAATACGGTAAGCGCTTGCTCAAGCTGTTTGGTCCCAAGGCCTTTGTTCTTCTTAAGTTCCATGGCTCCTATAGGTTTCGTAGAAAACAATTTCTCTTCTCTTCTCCTCTCCTCTTCCACTTCCACTTTCCTTTCAATAAAAAGAATATTTGAACAATTGGGTCATTTTTTATTTTTATATATTCTTTTTTCCTTATTAAATGTAAATTTCAATATTACATGATTTTGTCATATGTATGCTATTTTTCTTTATTTTAATTGGTTTTAATATCCATCTATAACTGACACCTCTTTCTCCCATAACTTTGTGCTTATTGGACATTCATATCCAATTCTATGTGACTCATAGGAACCTGCAGCATTTATATAGAGCAGTGATGGCGAACCTTTTTTTGCATGGGTACCAAAAGGGCGGGTGCGCAATAGTGCACACACACGTGTCCACATCCATAATGCCATACATTCATGCACAACCCCCCCATGCACTGCCCCCTCACACATACACACAGGGCTCACTGAAGCCTCCGGAGCCTGTGGATGGTGAAAAATGGATTCCAGCTGATTTTCGGCCTTCTGGAGGGCGGGGTGGGGGAAAGATCGTTTTCATCTTCCCCAGGCTTCAGGAAAGACTCCTAAAGCCTAGGGAGGGTGAAAAACAGCCCAATGGCCCAAACGGAAGTTCATTTCCGAACCTCCGGTTGGGTCCGTTTTTCACCATCCACAGGCTCCAGAGGCTTTCCTGAAGCCTAGAGAAGGCGAAAAGGACCTCCCCACACCTTCCAGAAGGCCGAAAATCAGCTGGCCAGTATGCACATGCGCGCTGGAGCTGACATAGGGCAATGCTCGCATGCCCTCAGATATGGCTCAGCATGCCACCTGTGACACGCGTGCCATAGGTTCGCTATCACGGATATAAAGCATAGAGATTTTCTTCCTTCTTCTCTCTTCATTGATATGCAGTGATTTTTTTCATTCATATTTCAAGATGGAAAAGGAACTTTGAGGAGAAACTGCATATTTTATTTTTACTTGGGTTCTCCGCTACTTTGTTGAAGTAGTTCATTTTCTGGAGAAGTAGGTTTGGCTATATGTATCTACATATGTGTGTCCTCAAATGTTCAGAGACAACTAGAGATTGGGAAGGCACATTTTCAGCCCGAATCAGTTTGAATTATATGATAGATTCACAAAGGCAACTGTGATCTTTCTTTTCTTAAATGCAATCAAAGAATATTTCAGGAAGTTGTTTTATAATTTATGTTATACTGGCTTAACATTTGGGTACAACATGGTTGATCCAAAACTATTTGACAGATGTAGGGATAATATGCCAAACTTCTTGTGGGTAGAAAATTCTTTCTAACAGTAAAGAGAACATTTTCACTTCTAACACTAAAGAGAACATTTTTCCTTGGGGGTTCACATTCAAGTGTGATAACCTCTAGTTTTTAGCATAGCCTGGGGAATAGAATTGCCATATTAAACCATGACTTTTCCCTGACTTGGCTTTATTCCAGTTCATTATATGATTACTCTGAAGGATGTTTTATTTTTAAAATTGCCATAGGGAGGTTTAAATGCTGGATTCATTAAATAATCTTTTATTCCTAATATTTATTATATCAAATCAAATCTTTATTATGGTCATAGACAAGCAGAAATTTATTTTTATGACTCAATTGGAATAGGTTTTGCCCTAAAATAAATGTTATCCTATCCCTGTTATCCTTTATTTTTTGGGAATAAATTGTGTATAAAATCTAGCTCTCTCGTATGGTTTTCATTCCTAAGGGGAGAATGCTTTTCAGGCCACAAAATGGATCACTAGAACAGAATTCTGGAAGAACATCTTTGCCCACTGCATCTTAGAAGTCTGAACAAATGCAGTTTTAAGGGAAGTCAGACATCTCATATTTCTGGTTGAGAATCTACAGCATGAACATGGCCTCAAAAGGGCACCACCTCAGAAATGCAAGATTGCTAACACCTTCTCCTCTAAAGAGTCCAGTCCCCCAATGTACAGATAGTCCTTGACTTACAACAGTTCATTTAGTGACTTTTCAAAGTTACAAAAGCACCCAAAAAAAGGTAACTTATGACCATTGTTCACATTTGCAACAATTGTGGCATTCCTCACGGTCTCATGATAAAAATTCAGATGCTTGGCAACTGACTCATATTTATGACGTTTGCAAATGTCATAGCAACCTTCTGACAAACAAAGTCAATGGGGAGATCAAATTCACTTAACAACCATGTTACTAATTTAACAACTGCAGTGATTTACTTAACAACTGTGGCAAGAAAGGTTGTAAAATGGGGCAAAACTCACCAAGTGTCTCCCCTAGCAATTGTAGTCAAAGACTATCTGTATTGTATGTGTCTTCTGAATGAAGACAACAAAAGCCAGGTGACCACTAGATGGCAGCAAAAAGTTAGTGTTTTCCACCATCTGTTCTTTACATTTCATTTCTACCGCATAACAAATCTAGATCTCTTCATTCTTAGGATTCCCCTGCATCTGGCCTCCCTTTTGCAGCTCTGGGGGTTTGTACAATTAAAGCAACATACAGAAGATAACTGTTTCACCCGTCAGGTGATTGGTAGGGACCAGACAAGGAATAATGGGTGGAAATTGATCAAGAATACCAGAAAATGTTTGCTCATAGAGGTGCTGAGGTGATGGATACTGCAGAATGCACTGAAGTCAGTTGAAGAAGCATGGCCTTTTTAAAAAAAGGATGAAGAGTCCTGTCTGCCCCACCCCACCCTCCCAGAAAAATTAAAGTTCTCTGGAACTAACCAATACGTATCCATAAGCATATAGCGCCACCAAGTGGTGGCAAACGAAAAGAGAATCCCCCAATGTCCTCCAGTAGCGCACTAGCAGCAACAGATCTAGAATTCAGAGCAGAACACATGTTCATAAACAAGCACCTTGTTTTTATTAGAAAATAAACATATAGAAAATAATTTCATATTTAAGAAAGTAAATGCAAGAGTAAGGTGATTTCTTTTCCCCCTGTGGCCCTCCTTCATTCAGCTGTGCTACCTGCAGGGATTTAGCAGTTGAGGCTAAATTGAGCTAGCATTGAGATCATCTATTCATGAACAACTCAACCAATATTCTGTATGCAAAATGCCCTTCATTGGCAAACGGCTTATCCCCCCCATCCTTTCTTAAAGAGACCTTGACTTAACAGGAACTCAGCAATCCACTGGATTCCTCCAAGTAAATAATTTCAACTAATTAAACTTTCCTAAACAAAACATTTGGTGAAACCAGAGGCAAGGGGGAAAATTTGCTTTAACACAGAGAGTCCCTGTTTGAGGAAGTAGATCTCATCAGCTAATTGAACCCATGAGATTAAAACCTCACTGGAAAGATCCAGTCAAAACCAACCTCAGAAGATCACAGGGGGAAAAAAAGAGTCCTAGGAATGTAGCTGGGCAACAGACTAATCCCAGCCAAAAGTGAATGAAAGGAGGAAAAGGCTGAAACTACTGAAAGGAAAATAATTCCTCAGAGCAAATGCTGGGGGGAAAGTCCTTTGCACAAACCATGATCAGGCTCAATGTCTTCTCTTAAAGTGGCTAAACGTTAGCCCTGCAATCTGTGCCAGCCTTCTTGGGCATCAAAAACAGGGAGCACTGAGGAGCAGGATAAATTATCATGGCCCTGGCCCATTTTTATGGGAATCGGATTTTCTCTGGAAAAAGGACTTAATTCACCTCACATTCTTCTAATATTTTCTTAATCCTGTCTGATAGTTAATTTGATAGGCAATTGCAGGTAATATCACTTGCACCAGTACTCACTCACTTTTAATGCTAACCCTACCCCCAAATTCACATACTCCATACATTTATTTATTATTTAACAAATTAATATAGTTGCTCAATTCATTCATAGGTGACTCCATTGCTATCAATTTGTTAAATGTTGTAAGCCAATTACCTATCAAATTATCAAACACTTTAAAAAGCTTTTAAAAAATCCACTACATAACAAAAACTCATAACAAACTCCCCTCCCCATGGTTGCAATAGCACACTCAAATCAGCCACTTGATTGGCTTCATCTCCATTTGTGATTCCCCGGCCTGTTGCAATACCATGCTTTTAGGGCCTTTCAGAAACGCAAGATCTCCATATACCACAGAGCCTGTTGCCCTAGCAGAGTCTTTAAGTCTGGCAGGCAAGAGTTGAGTTGAAAACCTGCCCCAGTTTTAATGATAAAGTGACCTGCCAAAGCGCAAGTGCCTCAGCCAATATTATATCGCTCTTCATTCCTAGAAGTGGGGTGGGAAAGTACTTCATATGACATAAAAAGGATGTGGAGATAAATGATTGGCTTTAATGCTGCCAATGTGACTAACGACAAGCGGCATGTGAGTAAATATTGTAGATCTAGGGAATTAATAGTTATTTTTCATCTGGTTTCATGTATTATTTATATGGCCCTTTTAATTTGTACGTGTGTATGTATATGTGTGTGTGTGTGTGTTGCAGACGGGACTTGAAATTCTTCTATAGCTGGAAAGCGTGGCACTAACACACACACACACCTTGCAAACATCAAATAAAAACTGGCTTATTTTTTCATACCTTCTACATGACCAATTTATTGTTTTGTTTATTTGCTTATATGTATTTATTTTCTTGTGGTCTATAAACTCTTTGTTTTTTTAATTGTAGTAATGGATCAAAAATAAAATAAGAAATGGGATATCAAATCCAATTCTTCTGAGTCTAATCCAATTGCTCCTCTTTAATGGTCAAAGTCAGCCATGTTCAGAAAAATTTCCAGTGTATATTTCCTATAATGGGTCACATTACAAGATATTCCCAGTGGCACTGGCACTGGAAGACAAGGGAACGAAAGGCATACAACATTTGAGCACATCATGGGGCAGTGGTAGATTTGTTCATGTTTATTTAGACATCTGGATCCCACTTGAAAACATGGCTTTCTGTCAAGCTGAAAAATTGTTCAAAGCAGCATGGGGCAAAAGGAAAAGTGCAACAATAAACTACCACCCCACCACCCCAGTGAACTGACTACACAACCTCAACTGGCCTCAGTTAATGCAATCCCTTGCAAAGTTTTCTCCCTTCTAAGGAGTCCTCCACCTCACTGCATCATGATAAAAAAAGAGGAGGAAGCTCCTGACAGTCTTGCTTTAATTTAATTCTTTTGGATATAAGCTACTGGAAATATCTTAGTGGAATAATAACTGCTTGTATACTGTAATGGATCTCATGTAGGAGGTATTCCCAGTAGAATTGGCTGAGAGGGAGACAGGGAAATGACAAGCATATGAACAAAGATGATTATTATATGTCAGGATTATTATGGCAAGGAAAATCTTCACAGCAAATCTGAAAGCTGCCTTGATAGTCACTCCAGCAGTGAAATGGACAGCATATAAATTTAATTAAAAAAATAAAATAAAATAAAATAAAATAAAATAATAAAACAAACCCTCTAGCCTACCTTGTGAAACCCAATGGTGTGGTGCTTACCATAGAGCAGATAGCCACAGGTGACAGCTACATTCAATTTGACCAAACAAGGATTTCCCCTATAAGAATGAATGAATGAATGGAGACAAGGTCAAAAGACAAAGATCTGGTATTGAGAGAGGAACCCCCTTTCTAATTGCCGCCCAGAGTCCCTGCGGAGTTGGGCGGCATATAAGGACTAACAAATAAAATAAATAAGTAATAATAATTTATTAGATGCCTATTTTCCCCACCCTCCATCAGGCAACATCATGTGGCATTTTGAAAAATGACTT
>JANHGD010010246.1:80113-90430 GCA_027560375.1 Imantodes cenchoa
TGCTAATTTTCTGGTGCTAATCAGTTGCTGAATCTGGATGCAAGGGCCACAGCAACGCGTGGCCAGGTACAGCTAGTAAATAAATAAATAAACTTACAATGGCAGTTTGGGCCATTCCAGTTGCCATTGTTAGGTGAACTTCATGTGATTATTAGACATGATATCACGATTTGCAATCTCGTGCTGGCTTCCCAACTGATTCATCTTGTCGGAAGTCAGCAATGAAGGTTGCAAATGGCTATCACCTGATCACACTGAGTTACTCTAACTGCAAGCAGGTTGCCAAGCATCCGAATTGCGAAGGTGTGACTGTAGGGACACTACAATAGCTGCAACTAGGATGACTGGTTGTAACTCTCCACATTCAGCATCGTTGTAACTTTAAACAAGCACTGAACGAGTGATGCTGAATGAGGACTACTTGTATTAAGAACTAAATAAACTTATGATTTTTTAAAATAGTATACGCCTCTTATATTTTCACAATTAACACTCAATTGTTTTATATCTTTTCTTTATTTCTCCCCATGCCCCAATTTCATCTAACATGATCAACTTTAAACCTGCAATAATGACATCTAAGAAGTCATCATTCTATATGTGAAGAGGCTGTGGACAAAGCAGCATTAACTTGTGAGAATGAAGCTTTTTCCTTCAAAATGAATTAGTTAAAGTTCTTAAAAGAAAGCATTTAACAAAACAAACAAAAAATGTGTCTCTTCCATATACTCACCATTGAGCCACTTAGAGTTGTACTGTGCAGTCCGAAGTGGGGGAAGAATACCCAAACTGCGATAAATTGCAGGATCTCTTCCTGGAAAGTCCATGACAGTTGCTGCATATAACTCACCAGTGCTTGCAAGGAGGGCTGTAGAATTGTGCTGGGGGCTATAAGGGCAGCGTGCCATTCCACTGATCTGATCGTGTGTCTCTTCCAGGTTACTTAGCTTCATCAGAATATTGGGGAGAGGAAGAGTTATTACAAACTGCATTAAAGAATATGAAACCCACAAATCTTGAACATAAACTGAAGAATTTATTTTTACATGTGTCCTGCTTTTGGTTCAGAAACTCTTTCAATTCTCCCCCATGTCAACATTGAATTAACTATTATTTAACTCTAATTCTATTCTTACATTACCTGTGTTTCCCTGAAAATAAGACCCTGACTTACATTTTTTTGAACCCTGAAATAAGCGCTTGGGCCTTATTTTTGGGGAGGTCTTATTATTTTGGGGGGCGCGGAGCAACACGGGGATCCTCTTGCCATCTTACCTGATTTTCCAGCTCTGTCTCCCTAATCCTAACCAGAGGAAATGGCGGGGACCGGCTGCGCATGTGTTTAAATATGTTTGGAGAGGGCTTATTTTGGGGGAGGGCTTATTTTTGAGGAGGGCTTATTTTTGGAGCAGGACCTATTTTGGGGGGGGTGTCTTATTTTCGGGGAAACACAGTAAATATAAATATACACGTAATTGAAAGAAAATTATATACACAAATAATTGAAAGAAAAAAACTGACTTCTAATGTGAAGAATTAAAAATGATGTCTTAAAGTACATTCTTATTAATATACACTTCTTTCTAGCTTTAGGCCAGGGGCCCCCAAACTTGGCAACTTTTAAGACTTGTGGACTTCAACTCCCAGAATTCTCCAGCCAGCTATGCTCCAGCTATGCTCGCTGGAGAATTCTGAGAGCTGAGGTCCACAAGTCTTGAAGTTGCCAAGTTTGAAGACCTCTGCTTTAGGGACTACAAGTTCAATAAAATGTTGCATATCTACAGTATACTAGATCTCATTCACCCTATACAGCATGTCCATCGCCTAGGTGACCTCTACAACATGTTCACTGTTTAAAATATGCATATTTATTCATTTATTGGCAAGGTTTCAGAAGAACACTGGGAGTTGCAAGAGGAAAGGTAATTGCTTCCTCCTTGCCTCCACTGCAGAAGCTCACTCAATAGAACTCCATTCGAATTTTACAAAAAATTGAAAAATATTATCTTATTAAGTGAATCCATTCACTCCTTCCATCTTATATACACACTCATTCAGTTAATCCAAAACATGAATACATATTGTATCACAGCACCATTAAAGCAGTCTACTAGCATTCAAGTATTGCAGGATACAGCACCAAACATTTGAGAGAAAAATCACAGTATTAAGAAGACTACGTTTTTCCATTTCTGGTAGTTCCCTCTCCTTGAAAATGCCACCTATACCACAATAAGGCTTAAAAATAGCCTGAACAGTCATAAATTAAGCTTATTTTGAAGCTTTATTATAAATGATAGGTACTCCTT
The DNA here is from genome assembly GCA_027560375.1 of Imantodes cenchoa. Taxonomy (NCBI): domain Eukaryota; kingdom Metazoa; phylum Chordata; class Lepidosauria; order Squamata; family Dipsadidae; genus Imantodes; species Imantodes cenchoa. The sequence goes on from JANHGD010010246.1 coordinate 82,423, forward strand.
ACCAATATTGTAATGTTGGGCAGAAGAACCTTTCATTTTCCACAGTAATTCCTCTTTGAAAAGTCCCCCATGGCCAGAATGCTTAAAATGGTCTCAGATATTCAGATTGGGCTATTTTAAAACCTTTCAGGACTGGGGAAATTTCTAATCTCAGATCAGCCATAGATCAGACTTCATGAAACAGACCATGGCAGACCAGAGAGTTTCTGATGCCAAATGTAATCAATGAAGAAATTCCCAGGTCTCTGCCATTTTTTTTCTTCAGCCATTAATAATATTTATGATTAATAATATATTAAGTGGTAATAACATTCTCACATCTCTGTTGATATAATATTGGTAATTATAGAATGCATGAAATACTGGAAATTATGCATTATACATTGCATTGATAGATGGCCACCTAGTGCATAATGGAGATATCCAATTTATTTGTATTTGGACAAGAAATTCCACAATCATAGAAGTCTTCCTCCACACTTCTATCTTACTGAATTATGAAACCTACAGGATTGTAGTGCAGATCCACTCATATTCTTACCGTCCGATTAGTGCAAATGGGTGTAAATGCATTAGTTCCACATGCAAATAGTCTATCTCCACCAATCAGGAGAACACGAATATAATTCTGGCACTCTTCCTGCCAAAGCAAAATATATTATTAGTATAATGATATATATTAAGAAACTTCATAAAGTCAGAAATTATTTATAATTAATTCCCAATGACAGCAACACAATCCATCAATGTGTTCTGTAAATACTAATAAATTGACATATATACTTATTACAACAGCTGCTGATTATAGATTACAGCAATGTTCATTGTGCAGTAAGTGTATGTTTGGACTTCTATAGAAAAATAATGTTTTGTTTTCTGATGCTACTGTAAACCACTTCATTTATTACAAAGACTTAAAGATTTACATTAAATGTCAAAAATGTATAAAAAGATTTCAAATGTATGTTGGTAATATAAATGTAAAGAAGGAATTTTTTACTATCTCTGATGGACTTGAGACAAAGCAAAAAAAACTGGAGTAAGAGTTACATCTTAAACAGAAGATTCTTAAAGTGACTCTTACTGAGGAAAATTCTAAACTTTACAAAAATAATTACGGTAAAATATGGAAGGAGATAAAACTGAATTTACAAAGTTGGCAAAAATTAATATTTCATTAGAAAGAAGATTCTTGAAGGGAATATAAAGATAAAGCCAGAAACTTTTCTTTTAGGCTTAATGGACAAAGAACATGAACAAAATTTTGGAACTTAGTTGATATATATGCTGACGGTAGATATCACAAAAATGGAATGATATTTTAATTCTCACAGTGGATAACTGGCTGGAAAAATTGATGGAATTAGCAGAGATGGCTAAACTGACTGCCTTAATCAAAGAAAAAATACAGCTAACTTTGTTTCCACTTGGAAACCACTTCTGTGTTTAAGGTGAAAAAAAATGAAACTTTGACTGTGGGTTTTGCTGATTACATATTGTAGGTTTGTTATTACAGCAATGGCTAGTGTATATTATTATGTAAAAGTAAAAAGTTGAGGCTGTATGGTATTATCTTTGTCTAGTGCTCTAAAAAGATTTGGAACTCAATGCCTTTCTTTCTTCCCCCCCCTTTTAGCCTACACTTTTTTTTCTTGCCTTTTTCCTCCCCTACTTTCCCACTATTTTCATTTTTCTTTGTATTTTATATTTTGATAAACTAATACAAAATTTGAAACATATCCCTCTTCATTTATTGAACTATACAAACTTTGTAACTGTTTAGTATTCAGGACTTTAATTCTTTAATTCAGCTTTTTCTTTTTCATATATTCTTTTATTCAACACACCTTTCTATAAACACAAATATGATATATGAACCAACCCTAACAAGCCATCAAATAATACTGCAGAAATTTGTTGATATTAAGGGTAATTTTTAAGAAATGTTGGAGAACTGGTGAAATATCAGACCATCACAGAACAAATATTGTTCAGAGATCTTCTTTGGCAGTGTTTTGGAGGGTTAGGGTTTTCTTTTCTTTTGAGTGATAGAGTTTTATATTTTTTTATAGTTGTAAACTACAAGGAGTCTATAAGTAGATGGCAGTATAAGAAAATCAATCAATCAATGACTCAGTTTTGCACCCAATAATAACACTAAGCAGCTGATAAACCAGACCATAGGGATTTGCAGAATTTAGAACTCTGTAAAATGTTTTAATGTAGAGATATTCTGGCCAAATGCCTTCCTTTGACGTCCATTTCAAGATTTGATGTCTTTCAGTAAGGGTCAGAACAACTTGTTCCAAAGTTGGAACATTTCTGATGAAGCTGGAACAGCTTAGAATGGGATGTTAAATTTTCAAAAAGCTTTCACCTTGATTATTTGCACATCTTTATTCAATCAGCCCAATTTTTATCTAAAATGGAAAACTGCAGGTTTTAGAGTGAGCTTATAAACTTCAGATTACAATTACATTTGTGCAAGGACCACCAAAGCACTTCCGGGTTGAAAGGATTGAACAGTGACATCACTGTTGCCCAGGGGCTGCCCAGTTGGGGGCTCCTTTCAGTTCCCCATTAAGTCGCCCCACCGAAGTGGTACTCATGTATCTGCCCACAGTCTCCTGCTTTCAAACAGCTGGGTCGGCAGAAGCTGGTATGTGTGATAGGAGCTCACCCCACCCCATGGCAGCAAGTGGGTCTCAAATGCAAATTTGCCAATCATCAGTCCTAATCTCATGAACCACCATACTATTCCAGAACTTCAGATAATCTCAATGATTACACAGGGGTATTAGGAGCTGGATATTAGCCCTATTACTAATACCTTAATTTTCAAATGCCATTTTCAGTTGGTTTGATTTTTTCAGTCTTACAAAAATCTGCAACCCTTCTTCTATTCTACTGGTATGTTTCTGATTTTGTTCTTTTTTTCCTTGAAAATCCTGCATTGTGTAGTCTATCCATTGAGCATTCTTGGCATGGAAATTCACAATAAACGTCCAAAAATCATACTAAATCCAGAAGGCACAACATTGGGAATAACTATTACATGTAATATAGATGCAGTTTTACAATATCCAAGACATCTAGAAACCACCACCATTTCAGATAGAGAAAACTGATTAAGGACTTACCGTTGATTTGCCTTTACTATAACAAGCTTTCTTAGTAGTCTCATCACAACGCCATTCCACCCCCTAACATTCAAAAACATAATGATTATTTGTTCACAAAATCAAATACAATCTGATATTTCTGCTGAAAGATAATCATTTTCTACTGAAATCCACCACATTGATGTCAAATTACAAGGAAAATCAAAAATTATGATACACACACGGAAATGAATATGGAGTATATCTGCTGATTTATGGTCAAACTACACAAGATAAGGATTAACAATGTTCTTTCATTGTCCATGTTCAATTATGAAAGTCAAATATTTACTAAAAGAATGTTTATGCCTGTCCTTCCAATTGTCTAGTACCCACTCTTTTTCTCCTGTGATACTGGAAGTTCCACTCTGATTACTGGACACATCCCCAGCCCTATTTCATATGTGAAAACGGCAGGCATAATGTGCCTCTTGTGTGAGAGACAAATATTACTACACTATTCTTTCCAAATTATCCCATGACAGCTTGCAATATATTAAAACTATTAAACCATGGGGAAAATATGAAAAGTAATAGGATACACATATATGGGCATCTGTAAAGTTATATGTGGGTTTGGCCATACATAGGTTCCTTAAAGATAATTGGGCCATTTTTTTTCCTGGGAAGGTATTCCTCAGATAAAACAGCTGATCTGAAAATATCTGTTCCATGTAACAGTGAAAGGACCCAAAGCAAAACATGAGCAGGTAAATTCAACATCCGGGCAATTTTGTAATGGGAGTGTGCATATGTTTAAGTGATTGTTATCTCAAGCAATTTAGGTAAGCACCAACACTTTAAAATAGTTTTGAAAATTTTCCCCACAACTGAAAGAACATTTAAAAAAACATTAAGTCTAGAAACTGCACTTTATATTGCCTGCAGCAATCCTCAAATACAAGACCCATTTTTGAGGTTTGCAGAAGATTAATCAGAAGATTAACAAAGTATCATCCCAATATGAGAAAAATCACCACTGGCTTAACTCTAATTCATGTGACTTAAGTGACAAGAAGAAACAGAAAATACCAATGACACATCGCTACAAATGTTTGAATGATCTTTCTTGACACCTCTTATGGTTCATCAAAATCATAGACGAGATAAAACTTGGCAGGAGCTTTATAACAAAGATGCTATTAGGAAAGCAATAATTGACAAAACTGCATTCTCAGCAAGTTCTGCAGACTGAAGCAAAACCACCATATCTACCACCTATCTAAATATACACAGGGTTCAAGAAGAACAAGGTTTTATCTCCTGTATTTTTTTCCAGCAGGGCTTTTACAACAGTCTCAGTACAAAGTCAGAAGTTGGTTTGATACAGATACGAGTTGTGCATTTGCCACCTGTTTGAACTCCTTGTCTCTGAAGGAGAAGTTAGTGATTGGTCAGTTCTAGTCCTTAGGATGGCATATATAGGGCAGTTGGTCTAAGGATTTTAGTCTTAGACCAACCATATGTGTGCCACCTAGAGCAATTTTTTTTCTTGAAAAGAAAATCTAAAATTAAAGCCTGAATAATGCAAAATACTATCTCAAATGAGAAGTTCTATCCTTAATACCTTCTCAATTATCACTTCTGCTGTTCCAGTAAATGGGTTTGGTGGTGGTGGGTTATATTATTATTATTCTATACTTTATTCATTAAACATGAAACTCGGTCAACTGAACATTTAAAAATGTATCACAAATATTATTAACTGGCACTGATGGTTGATACAGGTTGCTGCCAACATCCTAAGTATTGACTAAGTATTTTCTTAAAATATACAATGTTCCAAGTAGCGTAATTTTTTGCAGTTCTGCTTGTGTCATTGCAGGAAGCTGCAATTTCTTCATGCACTGTATAAAATTCTTGGACATGGTGCCAAGTGCCCCGATGGCAATGGGTATCACTGTCACATGTTTCATCCATAATCGGTAGTTTCGATGGCCAGGTCATGATATTTCATGATTTTTTTTCTAGTTCTTTTTCTCAGACTCTGGCATCTCCTGGTATAGTGATATCAATACATTGTAAGCTTCGGGTTTTGATGACTGTGATATCTGGCGTGCTGTATTGTTGTTATTATTGTTGCTGTTGTTGTAATAAAATTCTATTCAACAGTGATCAGTTGGTCACCCAATTTGAAGAACACTAAAATTATACTTTAGGAGCTCTCTAGCCCATATTTGTGATTTAAAAAACATGTCAAAGGTATTGTACCTATGATTACAGAACTCTCAGAATTATGATATTATAACAAATCCATATGATTTTGTATCATCTACATCCAAGATGAAATGGTGATTTGGTTTCAAATCTTGGCAAGCCTATAAAGAAAAACAGCAAACATTTTTCCGGCAACATATGCACAGAAAAAGTAACAAGGAAAAGAACGTTAATCAATAACTCATGATGAGAATGCTAAGGAAGTCTAGCAATAGCAAAAAACTTAATCATACTGTAAGAATGCTACTTACATGCTACTATAAGAATTCCATTGCCGTAAAAAAAATACAGATAAAATGCTTAAAATTTTCAAGGGCTGCCTGAGGATATGCTGAAAAGACAAGAACTGGAATATTGGAATGTAAGTTCCAATTTAACACTTAAGAATAAAATCTGATGGCACTCAAAACACAGCAGCCCAAATGCCAACCTTCCAGTATATCAGTAGTGACAGCTTTGAAACCCACAGCAGTTTGAATATCTTGGCAAGCACAAAAGCCTGGGGAATTCTTATTCTCTCTCCCTCTCCTTTTTTTTTCTTTATCCAAAGATGATGACTGTACAGTCAGCCCTGATGGAGGAAGGACAAAGTACTCAGTTGCTATATGGAAAGCTAGCAAGCAAGCATTGTTTGTCTGGGGAGTCTCAGTGAGCCCAACAGATTTGCAAAAGTATAAACAGACCTACGCTCATAGCAACCCTGTGTTCATATAGAAATGAAACTAAATCAAGACAGCCAGGATCAATCTCAAGTACATTTTAATTGGATTCAAAAAATCTAGTTGATGTAAGAACTGGTCATCTGGAAAGTCCATCGGATATAAACCTTATGAATGCAGCTGTTACTAAATACTTTACTTTCTCTCTCAACTTCCATTTTTGCTAGAAGTTCAATATCCAACCATCCGACCCAGAGATTTACATAACTGGAGATCTTTGATATTTTAGGTTAGATTCTCACATTGTACTATTTTACTTAGAATTTTTTAAATTAATTTAACTACTGTATTAGCTTGCATGCCAGTTGCAAGAGAATGTTCTATTTCAGCCTATAGTGGAGATGAGAGAATATGAACCTCCAAATGTAGCTATACCATAGCTTCCAGGATCTTCCACTGTGAGTCCAGTTGTCTAGAACTGCTAGAAGGCCACAATTTCCCATCAATTGTCTATTAATTTAAATGCAAGAAGTAAAGAAAGAAACAACCATTTAATCAACCCCTAGATAATCCATGTAGTTATTTCTAAGGGAAAAAAAACCCTACTATTTTTACAGTTGGTACTGTTGGTTTACTGTTTTCAATGTGTGTTGTATGTCTTCCTTTGTCTTCTGCTGTAATAAAAGACAAGTCTTAATACTGACTCATAAACTACCATGCCTACAGCTGAAGTCTTAAATCTTTAATCTAATTTGTACTGTATGTGTGTGTGAGAGAGAGATGGATACCCACTGAGGTGTTATAAACGGAACTGAAAAGTTTCAGTAAACAGAACAGGATCAACTTTCTAATGTGCAGACATCAGCAGGGGATAAAGCTTTCGTCCCTATGCCATGAGAACCTTTACTATCCAATTTCTGCAGAACTGATGCGATAAGAACATCGGATTAGACTAAGGACTTTAGTCCATGCTCAGTTTTCCTTTAACATTCACACCCCTTTCTTTGAAGCCTCTGCATCAAAATCTAAGTGAACCTTATTTTCTAACAGAGAATCATTTCCCTCCGTGAAACATCACACTCTGTTAAAGTTACAGTTAATTAAAATAATCAATTTAAGATTAGCATGTTTCTGAGATCAGTAGAACATTAACGACATATATCGTGCAATATATTAATAAGATGTTAGCTGTCAAAGACATTTGAGAATCTCATATCCCCATGTGGGATTGACATACCACACTACTTCAAAAGATTCTTCCCTTGACAAATGAAGGATTTAAGTGAGAGTTGCAGTCTTCAGCTCTTTGCCTGCTGAGGAACCAGTTTCCATGGAGACATGGCCCACAATCTCTCCTGTCAGTTTAAACAGACAGGAGCAAAAGGAGACGGATGCATCTTTTACATTTGCTTTCTAACCATGATCTGGTAATCTATAAAATCTTTGGAAGTTTTCACCTGTTTCTAGTGTAAGCTCTTAGGCGCGCAAAGCAATTGCCTTGACATGACATCAGCAACCTTACAGGCTGCTTTGAAACCAGAGATGCAGCATTTTAATTGAAAACCTCTCAACTGTACTCTTCCCCCGGCCCTGCAAAAAAATGAGCAAAACCCTGGCAGATAATTTCATGCAGGTAACTTGTATAACCTTCCTTACTTGGAAGTGAAATTTAATTTATTGGAAATTAAAATTAATTGGTATTATTCAATAGGTTGAGAGCTAATATTAATGGGGATGGAGTGACAGCACAAACATGTATATTCTGTTTAGCATATTTTCAATTTCTTCTTTAGGAAGGAAAGGGTTTGCCCTTTTGACTTTCTCCATCATAAATATCTCCTGTTTGTTGTGGAAAATAGTAGGATAATTTCTTCATTTCAGAAAGATCCAGCCCTGATTTACCAATCCAATTACAGAGCATGCTTTAAAGCAGGGATCTCCAACCTCGGCAACTTTAAGACTTGTGGACTT
>JANHGD010010246.1:145867-159806 GCA_027560375.1 Imantodes cenchoa
CAAAGAAGATAAAACAGAAATGGTTAAATAGATTCTTTTATTCAAAGAGGAAAATATATTTAAGTACAATTTTCATTTGGGTATCCCATCTGAATTTTGTGTAAGTGATGAAAAAAAATACAACTTTGAGTTTGGTTTTGTTGATTAGCTAGATTTGTCGTTATAGAAATGGCTAGTTATATACTAATGTGTAAAAGGAAAAAGTTGAGCCTGGAGAGTGCTAAAAAGAGTTGGAAGTCAACACCTTTTTTCTGTTTCCCTTTGTACCTTACATTTTCTTTTCTCTTCTTTTTCCTTCCCCTAATTTCCTATTTCTATTTCTTTGTATTTTATATATAGATAAAACAATAAAAGCCATAAAATGAAAAAAAATGCAATCTTTTAAATATATTGTCCAAGTTAAGCATTCCACTACTTATCTACATACTTATTTTTCAACATAATTTCCATTTTTAATGATTACCCTCATTTCATTGCTCTCGCTCTCGCTCTCTCCATTTGTTAGTATAAGACTCTATATACCATCTCTGAAATTCAGGTAAGCTTTCAAAAGTTTTTTACAGCTACATTTTAATTTATTCTGTTTATCTTATCTCAGATTATTCCCCAAATTGAAACACAGATAAAATTCTTGACAGGATGCTATAATTTACTGATGAAAAAATAAAATAAAATTGCCATTTTAATTTATATAGGTTTTCTTCTCATTAACTTGATTTTTTACTATATTTCCTCATTTTTAGGATGCACATACAGTATGCAATAGATGCATTTGGTGATTATTTCTCATTAGAAATCATGTGTTGGAAACTTGCTCAATTTTTCATTCTTACATTCTATTTATTTCATTGAGGGAGAATTTTAACATAATTTATTTGCCCACATTTGTCTGTTATCTGTTTCTTGAAACATACAATGAACACAATTTTTTAAAATTATAAAACAATGCCATTCATAAAAATGATTTTTACATTTGGCAAATCCTTCAGCTATCCCCAAGCGCCAAGCCTCCTTATCTTTTTTAGAATCAGTACCCAAAACATTCTGTCTCTGCTCGACATAGATGGCATGATTCCACCTAAAGCAGGTCGACCAAGCTATATAGAGTTATATAAAAGTTTACAGGTGATTGTGAACATATTGAATTAAATCCAGAAGCCTACTAGCAAACAACAGATGCTTTCCTGCTGAATTGACTCCTACAGGTCAGCAAATTGGCAGCTGCATTCGGTACTAGCTGCAGCTTGCAAGAAGTATTTAAATGCAATTTGATATAAACTGTATTACAGTACTCTAAGAGATGACAAGGGCATGAGTCACTAAAAAAGGCAACTGAAGATAGCCAAAGGCTCTCCTAGAAGCAGAGAGAGAAAAAAGAACCCCAAATTACACAGAAATTCTTTCACAAAAGGCAATCCCATCTATAGCAGTAAATAGAACATTCCTACTACCAGAAGATTATTATACCAACTGTTCCTCCATGTTTCTGGGGTTTACTTTGCCCAGTTTTTTACTGTCTTCAGGTCAGGACTTTTACCACATCTCCTGTTCCTGCGATAGAGATATAAAGTTGGATTGATTATACCTGATCCGAAACTGATAGATGGCCTCTCCACTGTTTTATATTAAACCAGGAGTTCCCAATCGGGGATGCTTGCACCCCTAGGTGTACAAGCCGATATTTCAGGGGGTGCAAAAATTTGGGTTTAGAAGTTTCAAAATTATAATGTATATGCATAATTATATGCATATAATTATTTACTTTTGTAAGTGGTGGAAGAATATATCAGAAGCATTATAGGGGTGCGGGGTATAGAAAAGGTTAGGAACCCCAATCTTACCATTAATTTAATCTTTAGTTTTTCTAGAACACTAAACAAAATGAGAAAAAAGACAAGCCTTGGGACACCCCACTCTTAAGTTGACAAGGATTTCCTCTCCCAAAAATTCCACTGGAAGCACCTTTGCAGAACCATTGCAAAATTGTGTCTCAATCCCCAGCCCTTGAAGGCAGTCCAAAAGGTTACTATGGTTACTATATTTAACAAGGTCAGGAAAGGTGCACCTCTCCAAACATAATTGAAGCTCATCCACAAGAAGAAGAAATGCAGTCTCCATCTCATTCCCAGGCCTAAATCTGACTGAAAGGGTTCTAGGTCATCCATTCCACTCAGGGCCTTTTATAATTGGGGTTAACTATAGTTAGGGTCAAAGACCATTAACATTCTCAAAAATATTACCAAGGAATAGTAGGTTGGACACTGGATGGTAATATACATAATTACTATCATAGATAGAAAGCATGATAGATGCTCAGGCACAAGCAACAGATTTCTGGGAACTAGGAGACCAGGCACTTGACAGATTTTCCAGACTTTGAGATTTTAATTCATCCTGTATTATCAATTTTCATTAAGTTGTTTGATGCCCACCTGTCTTCAAATATTAAAATGCATATATCAGGCTGTGGTCTCAATTTATCACCTTGCAGTGCTTCATATTACCACAATGTTAAAAATAAAATACTTGTAAAGGAAGTTATTTATATGTAGAAGTATCAAAATATTTCCTGACACAGATTCATATTATGTTCACATATGCTTAGCCTTTGCAATGATGTAAGTTAAAAAAAGAGAGTAGAGTCTTACTGATTTTCTAATGTTGCTGACAGGGATAAACTGGGCAACGTCTACCCTAAGTCTGAGAAACTGTGTTGGTCTTACCTGAGACGCCTTTCCTCTGGGTGGTGGAGATAGCATCCAGGAATGGGTTGACTCCATCTGTCCTCTTATTGGACTGAGTCTGCTTAACAACAAGCTTCTTCCAGTCGTACTCCCCGCTTGTGATGAAAAGATCACTGCAGACTGACGTGAAGTCTTGAAGTTTTGGTCCCTAAGGGCCCTAGGCCGGACCAAGATCCAGGTGGGGCTGGATGCTATCTCCAACACCTAGAGAAAAGGCATCTCAGGTAAGACCAACACCCTTCTCCTTGGTGAGTGGAGATAGCATCCAGGAATGGGACATACCAAAGCTTGGCAGTCCTGACAGATGGGTAGTTGTCCAGTCCTGGGCCATATCCTCTGTGGGTACCCTCTGTAAGATATGTCAGCCAAACACTGCTTTGGCTGAGGCAAAAGAATCCACTCTGTAATGCCAGATAAATGGGTTCAAAGAAGACCAGGTAGCGGTTCTACAGACCTCCTCAATTGAGGCTTGGGTTGCCCATACCGCAGACGTGGCTGCACTCCTGGTGGAGTGAGCTGTAATATGTGATGGAGTTGGTAAGGAATGGACCACAATACATGCCTCGAGCCATCTGCCTATGGGCCAGTGTGCCTGGTAGAAAGGACACAAAGAGAGATTCCGTCCACCGAAATTGGGAAGTCCATTGTATGTATATACAAAGAGCACATCTCATATCTAGTGTGTGCCATCTTCGTTCTAGTCTATGGACCAGGTGTGGACAAAAATTTGGTAACACTAATTCCTGGGCCCTGTGGAACCAGGTACTGATTGTTGCCTCGAATGAGGGGTCTAGTCTGAGGACCACTCTGTCACAGTGGAAAACACAGAGGTCTTGGATAAGGTCTTGGATAAGGCTGCCAGTTCTGATACCCTCCTGGCCAATGTGACTGCTACCAGAAAGGTCACTTTAAAGGAAAGATATCTGAGGCAGGCCGACTACAAAGAGGGCTCCAGTAAGCACATTTAGTACCTTAGACAGGCCCCATGTCAGGTACCTGTGTACTACTGGAGGTTTTCTGTTAATTGCCCCCCAAATGAACCTTCTGACCACCGGATGCTGGGCTAGGGAGTCAAATGGCCCAATGGTCAGCACCAACAACAAGGCTGCTACTTACCTCTTTATGGCATTGGGGGCTAACCCCCAATCCAAGCCCTCCTGAAGGAAGTCTAACACTGTGGGAGGGACACGTCTCTTGGAGATATCTGTTTCTTGGAGCACCAAGAGCAAAAGGATCTCCAGGTGGAGTCATATATATGGGCGGTGGAAGCCCGCCATGAAGTCTGGATGGTCTGTATGACCTTGGAAGAGAATCTGTCCCAGCTTAGGATACTCCGCTCAATCTCCAGGCAGTCAGCTGGAACCACTGGGGGTCCAGGTAGTCCAGCACACCTGGGAGAGGGAGATCCTGTCCTGCAGAATCCTCCAGGGCCGAGCCACTGAAAGACCCATCAGATCCGCAAACCAAGGCCTCCTGGGCCAAAACGGGGCCAGAAGTAGGAGTTCGGCGTTCTCGACCAGCAGTTTCTGGATGACTCTCTGTATCAGAGGCAGGGGAGGGAAGGCGTATAATAGCCCTGCTGGCCATGGCCTGCAGAGAGCATCCACTCCCTCTGCCCCCGGGGTTGCAAACCTGGTGAAAAATCGGGGAAGATGAGCATTGTCTGGAGTGGTGAAGAAGTCGACTGTTGGGGATCCAAAACATTCTGCTATCTCCTGAAAGAGGGTGGGATGTAGCTGCCACGCCGAGTGATCGATGGTAACTCGACTCAGGAGATCCGCCCGTACATTCACCACCCCAGAAATGTGCTCCACTTAAATGGACAGCAGATGGGATTCTGCCCAAAGTCCTATTTGTGCTGCCTCCTCCATCAGGGAGCAGGATCAGGTTCCACCCTGTCGATTTATGTGGGCTTTGGCTGCCACTTTGTCCATGAGGACAAGAATAGGTTTGTTGATTATAGATTTCTTGAAGCTCAGCAGAGTTAGATGCGATTGCTCTGAGCTCGACCAATTTATTTTGTGGCTCAAGTCTTGCTGAGTCCACTCCCTTTGCGCCATCAGATTCTGTAGATATGCGCCCCAACCGAACAGGCTGGTATCAGTAATCAAAGTCAGCCTGTAGGGTTCCCAAAAGAGGGAGCCTCAAGTGATAGCCGGAGACAGCCACCAGTTTAGTGACTGAATCATGGCAGGTGGAAGTGGTACCTTTGTCGCTGAGGTACAGCTCTCTGATGTGGCAGCAGAAACCACTGAAGCTCTCTGCTGGGTAGTTGGGCCGACAGTACGATGGAGAATGTAGAGACCATCTTTCCCAGCAGTTGTGATAAAAGCAGCAGGGGCACCTCGCGTTCTCTCCAAATGCGTCTCACTATTTGTGTTAGATTGGTTTGACGCTCTGGGGACAGGAAGACCATGCCCTTTACTGAGTCTATTATGATCCCCAGGTGGAGCAAGCGTGTCATTGGGACCAGGTGGCTTTTTGGAAGGTCGATGGAGAAACCATGGTCCCTGAGGACTTGCATAGTGGTAGCCAAATCCCATTTTGCCTGGGACTCCGATCCAGACTGTATGAGGATGTCATCTAGGTAGCATTGGATTCTGATGGGCATGGACTGAAGATGGGCTGCTATCACTGCTAGCAATTTGGTAAATACCTTTTTCAAACAGAAACAAACAAAAAGTAATTTGGAATACACAATCTAATTCTCATAACTAGAGATTGTTAATAGAAAATTAAAAATTTATCTCAACCAATAGTTATATTGTTAATTATTGTTTATTAATTCATAAGCAAAAAAAGTTCAAATGGTTGGAAACAATAACAAATTACTAAACTAGAATGGGATATGTTGTTTTCATCCCAATTTAATCATTGCAAAATTACCAGGAATTTATGGTAATAAAGTAGAACTATCATGACATTGTTTCCATATTCCAGGCCTGAGTTGTTTTTTTAAGATATGTTTTAAGTAACTATCTACAGGATAACTGAAATGTTTTTGCTTTATGTTTGTTCATTTGAAATGTATGTATACATATCCTTAAATATTTTTAAAAAGTATCTAGGTTTTATAAAACACTTTAAAAGATTTGTGTCTCAGAGAGAACAATCATAATATTGCAACCCCTGAAATAATGCCCCAATTTTGTAATTCTTCACAGACCAAAAAGTTGATCCCAGAAATCAACTGTATACAATATAATTTGTTTCCCTGGCATTTTAAAAATTAACCATGACATAGAAATTTCTGCAGTACTGTTTACTTCGTGAGATTCACAGATTATTAAGAGACAAATATATATGTATGGGGAAGAGAGCCTTGGATAATAAACAGGACAAGGAAAATGAAATGAAGGCACTTTAATTAGAGATAATTACTTTTAAGTAGAGGTTATTCACCAAGCAAATGTTTATATCTTGTGATTGGGTACTTCAGGTGCTGTGAGATTAATGCCAAAGTATTAACTGGGCTTTCTGTAGAAATTTCACCCCATGCCTGTGTAAGGCTTTCTCAGTAAAAAGGTTCAGAGGAGGGAGAGAGTATGTGTCAACCATTCAAGGTAGATCAGACTAGAAAACCAATGCCATATAGTCAGTACATTTATTATAAAGCTACAGTAACCGAATCTTGCAACTCTGAATGCTTTCCCCCTCTCTCCCTTTATCTTCATGAGAACTAAGAAGAGGCTTGTCTGAGAGGTTTACTCACATTACATTCTTGCCCCATTCACATTCTTTATCTGACCATTGCCTTGGTAGCAACTCTTCCTCCTGTCGTTCAAGGCCATTTCCTCTTCCCTTTTCAGTATGCCTTGCAGTATCAGCAATCTGTGTAACATTTGAACTCAGGGGCTGACTGGTGATTGACACCTCCCAGGAAACATCCAACTATTGGTTATTGGGAGTAACATTTCCATTTTGATTGGGCCTCATTTATTTGAGTGTTTTGGATCAGATAGCTGATTGAGTGGCATCCAGCTCAATGGATCTGTTACTTGAGTAACAGTTTCTAGACATTATCTGGGCTTTCTTGCTTCTTTGTGTAGTCTAGGATTTCAGTAACCTGCCTATCAAAGGCATGATCAGTTTTAAGGGGACAGATGACTGTTAGGTACTTGGAATCTTGGCTCTTCATTGCAATGTTGTATTCTATCATTCAGTGAAGCTACGGGTGCCCTGTTTGTTCACCATAATAACTACTTGTTATAATGCAGGAAGTTAAGATTGTATATCCTGTTAGCCTGTCTTGGTCATATATGCGGTCTTTTGGTTTGCACAGGATTCTATGTTATGTTTTTGTAGGATGTTCATGGCTGGAGTACCAACTGATGCTTTCTAATACAATTTTGTACACAGCAGTATTATAAGAGTTCTGTAGCATATTTTGTTTACAACAGTCTTTGTTTAGTAAATGCTTCATTTAGCAACTATACACAGTTACAACGGTGATGAAAAATAAAATTATGACAAATCCTCACACTTATGTTTTTTTCAGGTCTGCAAAGCAAAGGTAAGCAAAATAAAACCGTAAGAACAGTGCAGCTTAATTTTGCAACTGCTTCGCTTAAACTTCACTTTGTAAGCCCTAACTCTAGTTGCTAAAATGTGGACTACCTGTTTTGTTTCATTTCCTAGTATGTTTGTTTAATAAAACTGTAGACTAGAATAGATCTTCTTTAATGTATTTTGGAAGAAATTAAATTCTGCTTTATTGAGTGTTGGTGTTGATATACTTTATTGATGAGGTGTAACTGATTTTGAGTTGTGGAAGGGGAACAGTTCCTGAAGAAATTTAGAATTTGATTCCTGCATGTTTTTTAAAAAATAAATTTGGGGTTGCAGCATGCCATCCTCCAGTTCTGTGATAAGGATGTTTAAAAAGGGCCATGTTTTTTAATTGTGGCATAACTGTTTACTGCTATGCATCCAATGATGGGGGAATCCCATATATGTTCTTGTGATCTGTTGGTATACAGAGCTATTAGATCAGAAGAAGGTAATGTCTGAATTTTAAACATTTGTAATGTTTCCCTGATGTATTCTTGTGTAGCAGTTTGCAGACACTTTTCTTCATGAGGTTGGGTTGTATGGATGGGAATAAAGCATTGAAACATGATTTCATCTTTGTGTTAATATTTGTAGATGTTACACTGATGGGTGGATTAATAAATGTGTTCACATATCACACTAAACAATATTGGATAAAAAACTTTAGCTTTTATTTAATCCATGAGAAATTAAAGTTGACACACTTAATGGATTTTAGTTCAACAATTTCATAAGATTAGTTTTTGTAGAATATTTGCTTAAGGAGGTCAGCTATGAGGTCACTGACAGAATGTTCCAAGTAAAGTGTTTTCCTCATTGATTTTGGAACACTGAATATGCATGGCCAGATTTCAACCCATTTATCCTTGCTGAAGGGACTGGACAGTTTGACCTATGTAGAGTCAGGCGGAACACTTCTAACAAATGAAACCATGTATTGCACAGGACAAAGATGTAGGCTATGAATGCTAATGTTTTCGACAGCATTATTCTTACTTTTCACATGTCCTGTGTTTTTTTCCCCTATATCTGTATTGGTTACTACCTCCAACTCAAATCTTGAATGTATATTTTCTCCAACTTCATCTGATAGAGAGGATTGTAGCTTATGAAAGCTCACACAGAATAACTGTGTTGGTATTTTAAGTGTCTCAGATGTTCTGGCATTTAACATAGTTAACTCCTACATGAATTATGGTGTTCTTCAGGATCCCTCTAAAGAAGGTACAACATATAGAAATAATTACTTGGGAGAGGAGGGTAATAAATAGCCAGAAAGTATAAATACTTCTGCCCAAAATAATAAAGTTAAAATATGAGAGGAGAGATGAACTTTCATTTCCTTAAGTTGTTAAGGACTGAAGCATTGTTATTTGGACTGAAGAGATGGGAGAAAATAGCAGAGGTTGGGTAATAATAAGGATGAAAGAATGCATACATGTAGGAAGTTACATTAACTGTATTGGCTGCCATTTGTCACAAAATTATAATTTGCTTCTATGTTATGTAATGAGTTTAGATTCAGGTAAATTTAAATACAGCAAAAAAAAAGATATCCGTTTTACAGAAGGAATCAACATAGCAATAAAGTAATATAAAAATGAGGTCTTTGGAGTACGGTATCTGTGAAAAAAATGTCATGAAATGAAGAATATTCATATGAAAACCGCTGTATGCCACTTACTAATGGTGCTCAGAAATTCACTCATGTGTGATTAATTAAATCCTAACAACGAGAAGCTTTTTAATATATGAGTGTATTCAGTATCAATATAGATAGTTTAGCACCACATAGCTCTCTAACATCCATCTTCTGCAAAAGATGTGCTAATTGCTCCCTTAATCATCAGGTTCTTAATGATATTTTGACACGGGGGGGGGGGGGGATTGGTGTATTTTCACAAAAGAACCTATAATAAAAAACACAGTCAGTTGGATTAATTGAAAGCATACAAATAACGCTTCCCAACCAACTCTCCTGCCATAACTCATAGGCAGTTTTCAAATTTAGCCATAAACTCTCCAGAGATAGGAGCTCTCACAGCGTGTCATAAAAGTACCCCTTTCTTATGAAGAACACCAGAGCAACCTAAGCAGCAACCTATTCAATATCACATCAGCCTTTCAAAGCTCACCCGAACAACAGGCTTTCTTCTCTTATGCTCTCTGGAACATGTTGGTGATTTTGACTGCCAGACAAAAATATGTAACTTATCCCTCATCAGGCCTGAAAAGTGGCTGTGGTTATGGGAATTTTTTTTTTAAAATAGATACAGAAGACATGGGGCAAACCCAAGTCCTTAGGAATTAGTGAGCAGCATTATTAAAAGTAAAACTGACAAGAGGATGGAAGGCCAAGTTTGTGTTGAAGGAAGAAAGAACAAAAATGGCTTCAGTAAAAGCAAGTGTATTGGTGTATTTCACTAACCTTTTAGAATTCCTAAAATTAATAAGCACGCAGATAGGAATGATCTGGTTGGTATAATTTACCTGGACTTTTAAGAAATTCTTGTTTTTGTTGAGGATCTTGAGAAAATTTATAATCACGTGATAAAAGATAGGTTTGTTTACAGATTGCTAATTGGTTGAGTAGACAAAGAACATGAATAAATACTGTATATGCCAAATTGCAATAAATGTGCCTATATAAGAGAACCTATCAAGAAATTTTCCTGAGGCTCATGCTTATTAACTTTTTAAAAAGTGATTAGGGATTAGGAGCAAACCATGAAATAGCCAAGTTAGCTAATACCACCTAAATATTCAGGGTTGCAAATACTGTCAGAGTTTCACGGTAGACAAAGTGAAGTGATGCACATTAAGGTTAAATATCCCAATTTCATCTGTACACTGATGAGATATGAATTAATGATGGCTGACTAGGAAAAGAATCTTTGGACTATAGGAGACAGTTCAATAAAGCATTGATTCTTGCATGTAGCTCCAATTAAAAAAAATCAAATTCCTTTTCTAAAAATATGAGAAGAAGTCTCAATACCAAAATAAAACTGTAATATTATTACAATTCAAAAAGAATATTGTAGCAGTAGAAAAGGTGATGAAAATGGCAATCAAAATGATTAAGGGGCTGAGCAATTTCAATTTCTGTGGCACCATAGTGGAGCTGAGCATGACTTTGCTTTTTGCAGAGTAACAAATAAGCTCCTCGGAACTCCTCTCCAGATTAAGCAGAAGACAAGGATCACCCATGGTTGGCTCCTTACAGATACTCCCTGTGAAGAGGTTGCAAAACTGCATTCTCCAAGTTATGAGAGTTCCAGGGGCCAGAAGAATATTGGTCTTGCCTAACCGACGCTCAACACTTTTCAAAAAGACACTGGATCTACCTTCTTATTCTCTTAACTACTTTATAAAGCTGCTTGTTATTGATTTATTTGGAGTTAAGAACCTTTCAAAAGACACGCTGCATAGATAGTCCTTGATTTATGATCAGAGTCCTCAATTTACGATCATTTAACAACCGTTCAAAGTTATAATACTTCAGAAAGGGGGCTTTACGTAAAGCACTTCCAGCCACATAGTCACATGATATGATCTGAGAGCTTGGCGTCTTGGTTACACTTACAACTGGTTGCCAAGCACTATTTGCAATCTTCTCTGCCAGTTTCCCCAGAAAGTCAATAGGAAAGCCATCAGGAAAGGTTGAAAGCTGCTGTTGCATGCTGAAGGATTCGCCTCTCCTCCATGCACAAGGGGATGGGAAACATTTGTTGAGCAGCAGAAATGAAACTTGGATCTTCAGAATCTACAGCCCAGTATGGGAGTTCTCTTTCACATTCATGAAGATCTGAGATCTTTCCTGCATTCCACCACTGGAGTTCCCCTCCATGGATGGAGAGGAGCTGCCTGTTGTCCTTTGGCAGGCAGCTCTTTTGATTCATCCAGTTAATGACCACAACTGAGAGTCAGGATTACAGTCATTGAATGAAACATGGGCATTTTGCTTAATGACCATTTTGCTGAACGATTGAGATTCCAGTCCCAATTGTGGCCAGAACTCAAGTGCTATCTGTATATGAAGTCTGAAATTAAATGTAAGAAATCCTGAGGGAAAGTGCAGTAACTCCATTTGACTATAAAATAAATTAAGGCTGTTTGGGATAAGTTTGCTCAGAAATAGCTTACAAAATTGCTTGATACTATAGCAGAGGATAAAGAACAGCAGATTTTATGGCTAAAACAGACTGGTTTGAATATGGATTTGGAGCTTCACAAATGCTAGATTATAAAGGTTATATGGAAATAAATGTGTGTTTGAAAATGGATTTTATAATGTCAGAATATGGAAAATGATGCCAAAATGGATTTACAAATGAAACCAATTGGTGTCTTAATAATTAAAGGGAACATACAAATAATAAATCAGAACAGTGACTTGGAAAACCTCCTTACTTCAGATTTACAAAAGGAATGTCTGGAATCAAGGAAACTCTCTTTGAGAAGAGGCAAAAATGAATTGCTCAGACTGTTTATGTAAAAAGAGAAAATGAAAAGAAATCAACTTGTGGGACACTACCTGATGAGATTAAAGATCAAGATTTTTAAAAATAAAGAGAATCCACTGGATAAGAGTTAAAATACACACATTATTTGTTTTGCTAGCGGTTAATGGAATTTCTTTTTGACCAAGATTGTATGATGAGGCTTTAAAGATTTGCTTATAAGAGAGGAGATATTTATTCGACTTTATTTCTTAGAGAAAGTGATCAGTCTGGATTACAGAATAGGGCACCAACAGTGGGTTCTTTATACATGTCATGTCAATTAATTTCTGAACATGGATCTAGTTCTGTTCTGAAAGAACATTAAAATGGTCCAAATACTGTAGCCCAGGTAATAAATTGAAAGAGGGTAAATGGGGTAAAGCAAGAATGAGTTTTCTTGATGCTTCTGCTTGACATAATCCTACCTATACATCTGTGACCTACAGATCAGATTATTTTTAAATTGATGCCCAACACTTTTTTGAAGAAATCTCAGTTTGTCTTCAAAATTTTATTAAGCTAAAGGGTAAGAGGCTTGGAGGACTTTGCAATCCATAGTGAACAAATGGTACCTTCAACTTGTGCTGCAAGCAGTGCTGCATTAAGTGATCAGGGAGCTTCATCCTGACACTGTAGCAAAGTCATGAGGACATTCTAGAAGAAAGTGGCTGTTGAGAAAGTTCACACTACATTTGGGGGGATGTGAGCTCAAAGGAAGTCCGGTGCCCAAATCCATCTACAATCAACCCCAATATCCAACCCCAATATCCTGTGAAAAAAGGTAGAATAGGACTTCAGCCTTCCTTTTCAGTGCTCAGAGCCATTTCACTGCCAAGCAAAACTTGAATGATATTTCACTGTATTGAGTTAATAGAAAGAATATGCTATCTACTTAACCAGAAGTTAATTGCTTCTCCTTGCAACTGTATGTGACACTTGTATTTATTCAAGTCCCATTTCTGCATTGAAGATACATGCCTAAGTACATATTTATGAAGCAACCCACAGTATTCTCACTAGGAGGGCCAGAACTTAGTAAATGTGTTCTCAGCAGTCCTCTCCACTTACTGCTTTACACTCTTAAGCATTCCAATATAATTGACAGAGCTGTGAAAAGGTACAACTATACCAACTCTTTCCTATCTACCTGTCATTAGCTACTACCCCCACTTTCCAGCAACTGCCACATAAGAAGGAAACATTAGAAATGAAGGCTCTTCCCCTGTACGTCCTTACCCAAGGAAAAAGTATAAAGTCCCATGACATTCATAGAAATGTATTGTATTTGCTTATAAATACATGTAGTCCTTGATTTACAACAGTTCCTTCAGTGAGTATTCAAAGTTACAACGGCACTGAAAAAAGTGACTTATGATCATTTTTCACACTTACGACCGTTGCAGCATCCCCATGGTCAGCTGATCAAGATGCTTGGCAGCGGGTTCACACTTATGACGGTTGCAAGATCCTTGGGTCGCGTGATCCCCTTTTGCGATCTTCCGACAAGCCAAGCCAATGGCGGCGGAGAGGCCAGCTTCGCTTAAACACTCCCGTTACTAACTTCACGAGGGAAGCGATTCACTTAACAACGGTGGCCAGGAAGGCCGTCCAATGGGGCAAAACTCACTTGACCCAATTCCTCGCCTAGCAATGTAAATGTCGGGCTGAATTGGGGTCGTAAGTCGAGGATTACTTGTATAACGATGTCACTTTTAAAAAACAACAACGGGGAATCTTTTTGTGAACCTAAAAGAGCACCAAGATAAGCCAGGCTATAAAGAGAAAGGCTATTTAGGGATGCATCTGTCTTCATACCCAGCCAACGTTGAAACAACCAACCATATAACAATCCCACATAGGGGAAAATAAAACCGCCGCCTCTTCGGAAGGGCAACCGGATGACAAACTGTGGCTGGAACGCAGAAGCATTACTGCTTAAACCAGCATTTCCCAACTTTGCCAACTTGAAGATATCTGGACTTCAACTCCCAGAATTTCCCAGCCAGCTTTCGCACCAAAGACAAATTCCTTGTGTGTCCAATCACACTTGGCCAATAAAGTGTTCTGTTCTGTTCTGTTCTGTTCTGTTCTGTTCTGTTCTGTTCTGTTCTGTTCTGTTCTGTTCCGTTCCGTTCCGTT
>JANHGD010010246.1:178202-195372 GCA_027560375.1 Imantodes cenchoa
TTCAATTCCCAGAATTCCCCAGGTAGCAACGTCCACACATCTTCAAACTGCCAAGGTTGAGAAACACTGATCTAAACAGAAGGCAACGTAATTTCTGGAATCCTGTTGCATTTGAAAGAAGTATATATTACCAATTGCTGAACTACCTCAGAAAGAAAAAATAGAAGACATAAAACAAAAGATCTTCTTAATGCTCATGTTTAGTAATTACAGGTCTGCCCTGGAGGTAGAAGATAGGAGGATAACATTAAATGGCTGCCTCTCTTAAAATAGGATACATAAACCTTATGTTCAACAGAATATTTTAACAGGTTGTTTGAAAATCTACAGTTTGGCTTAACAACAACAAAATGCCACAAAGTACATTTCCCTTAATATAGCACTACTGAAAGCTGCTGAAATGTTTTTAATTGTGTGCTTGTTACAAACCCATCTAAACCATTTGCTTCTCAGGATTATAACTGTTTGGCTCTGTAAAAAGTTAGTATTTTGACTAAATGTAAACATAGAAATCAACTTACTAGATCTATTTTCAGAATTTGAATCAGCACATTTTCTGTCAATTAAATCACCGTGAAGATTGTTTTATGCTTAAATGTATCATTCACATCTAACAGCAATTTGATATTCAACTATAGTACACAAAATATCTACACACATATCTACACACAAAAGAAACAAACAGATTCCATCAGAACTTCAAAGGCTAATCAATCAAAATAATGTCTTGGGCTTCATACTCATCGCGCCTGTTCAGATGGCAAAAATGATTAAGTCAGCAATTCCTCAGGGAAATTAAGTCCCTCCCATGTGCTGGCAATGCATGATTGCAGATGACCCAGACAGTCAAGTGCCGAGCATGCAGTCTTCCTAGCTACCGCAAAAATTTGATATAACAAAAGAACCCACACTATCATGGTCAGAGTTAAGGTCAGTCTACTAAACATCTTTCTGCCCTTTCCCTCTCCTTTCATTTGGCTGTATGAGAAAAAGAAGATGGTGATAGAGATAAACTTGCTAAAAAAAAATTTAACTACTTTTCATGGATTTCCTGGCTCATTCCCCTCCCTCTGGCTATGCTCTCCTCCTATCCCAGAACTGGAAGGAAATCATATCAATGCAAATTATACTACCCCCCACATGTGCTCTTATATCAGGATCAGAATTCAGCTCTGCTACTACCCATACAGCTCCTCTGTATGGTACTGTAATAGCAGTGTTTGTCCAACTTCCATTGCTGAAACTCAAAAATCACCCACAGAGGAAAAGCTGCCATCAATGTCTATATAGATTATGTGCTATATTATGTTTCAGAACAATCATAAAAGTGAATAGTGTACCCAGACAGTCTTAGTCAGAAAGCTAAGTGATGAATTTAGACAAATCTAAACTTTACTGTTTTTTAGTGTTTTAATGGTTTTATTGCTTTTGTTTTAAAATGATTTTAAGGTTTTAATGAAGTGTTTCTGAATTGTGAGCTTCCCAGAGTCATTTGCTGTGATGGGTGCCTAGAGAAATCAAACAATTAAAATCAATGCAAATAAGTAGATGGCGAGGTGAACACATTAGCCAAATCTGAAAGCCATGCCATTCTAGGAAAAGACTACAGTATTTTCTAGATAATAGGAATTATATATATATATTTATACTTGATATAACCTAGGGCAGTGATGATGAACCTTTTAGACACCGAGTGCCCAAACTGCGCATGTGCACATGTCCAAACTGAAAGATGTGCGGGCGCATGTGCGGACATGTGTGAATGCATGCATGCGCATGAATGTGTGTGTGCACAGACATGCACGTGTGCATGTGCAGACATATGCGCATGTGCAGCAGAGACCCGAAGACCAGCTGGCCGGCAGGAGGCAGAGCATCCCAACATCAGCAGCGCGGTAAGAGGTAAGATCTTTTTCTTTCGTGAGCTGCAGAGAAACAGAAGCTCACAAAAGAAACGCCATTGAGATCTGACCTGGGTGACAGTGCACGTGCCAGCAGAGAGGGTTCTGCATACCACCTCTGGCACACCTGCCATAGGTCCGCCATCATGGATCTAGGTTTATTGTTAGCTCCTACTAGATCCAAAGGGAAAGATTTTTGCCACCCACCCCTTAAAGACTCTTAATTTCCAAAGTTCCATTTGGCCTTATGGGCTCTGCCACCTTCCAGCATCTGATGGCATTGTCAAGCCAAGGAAAGTGGTGTGAACCTATTGTAGTCCTTGACTTATGACTACAATTGAGCTCCACATTTCTCTATTTAAGTGATATGTGTGTTGAGTTTTATGAGCTTTCTTGCCTTGGTTGTTAAGTGAATCACTGCAGTTGATAAATTAGTAACCCAGTTGTTAAATGAATCTGGTTTCCTCACTGACTTTGCTTGTCAAAAGGTTGCAAAAGAGAATCACATGACCTTGGGACACAGCAGTCATAAATATGAACCAGTTGTCAAGCATTTGAATTTTGATCAGATGATCATGGGGATGTTGCAAAGGTCATAACTGTGAAAAACGGTCATAATTAATTTTTTCAGTGCCATGGTAAATTTGAATAGGCACTAAACAAACTGTTGCAAATACCTGCATTTATATTATATAGTTATTTTATTCCACTATTTAGGGGTAAATACGATTCTTCCCCTTTTAAGAGCCTATCTTTGTAATTCTGTGCTTTTTTTCATTCTGGGGCTCAGCTTTTAATATTACACTGCAATGTTGTTATTTGATTATTTGATCTATGAGCCCTTATGAAGTATTTGGATAAAACAAGTAAAATAACCTGGAATCCACTTGCAACTCAATCTGGCTTTAATGTTATTGAAATTTAAGTAGCTACATATAATAGTTTCTGATGCTATTGCACTGAAAGTAAAGCAGTGACAAATATGAGAACAAACAAATTGCTTTCTGCAAAGGCAGACCGTGAGTTAACACAGATACAGCGAGATTTTTGAATTTTAAACAATGATCATGTAAACTTTTGGCATATTTAATAAAGCAACAAAAGCTCAGGTTTTTATTTCAATAGTTAGGACAAATGTTGCATAATGCATGAAGACACAAATTTAATATTTCAAGATTTTTATTTACCAAAAAAATCCATAAGGATTTGGTAGGAAATGAATGTTTCTTTTAGCTCAGTTTTCACTAGATATGGAGTCAAAAAGCTGAACCACACTAAGGTAGCTTTTAAGAATTGCTCACATTGGCAATTCTTAAAAGCTAAGCAACTTGGCCCTGGTTAAAACTTGGGTGGCAAAAAACTTGGAATTCCATGGCTGTTCACTAGACTGGAAAATTGAAAAAAGTATAATGGAATAAGGCAATAGCAAATATTTCCATAATATTGGCATCAGAATTGAATGGATGCAATTACAAGGAGCCAAGGTCATTTTGAATAAATTATTATCTTTTTATTCAGGCAGAGTATGATAATATGAAACATAGGATAATAGTGTGAAGAATAATGCCATTTCCAAGCTGGTTTACACAAATAATAGTATAAACCAAATACAATACCAGTATTTCAGCTTCTAAGCTATTCAATATTTATCAGAATGTTTGCATCTGGTACTCCACCAGCTTACAGGGCTGTTATTCCTCAACCAAATCAGGATGGTGTATGTTGTACTAAAAATAGACCTATTTCATTAATGAATAAAAATGGAGAAATGCTATTTATTTAGAAAATGTATTAACTTGCCAACCAACCCAAGAAAATACTGTACTAGCACACCTGGTACATTCTGATCAAGCAGGGTTTATTTGTTGTAGATGAGATGCTGACACATCAGTAAATCTTACAGCTTTAAATAATCCTAAAGTGGATCCAGCTCTCAACATTTCATTGGATATTGAGAAGGCTTTTGATAAAACATATTGGCAATGCATATTTTTAATTTTTTTCAAAGTTTTATTTTCCCTCAGGGCTCTTCCCTCTCTTTTACTGTTTGATTTGGTTGGGAACCATTAGCAACTATAGTTAGATCAAAGGCTATACTGAAATTCATGTTCTAATTCATACTGGTATAGAAAGCAAAGTAACCCCAATTTTAGACAATATGTTGGTATTTGTTGATAAACCTGAGAGTTCCAAACCAAAAGCAACAAAATTAATTGATTCTGGGTATATTAATTGGTTTACATCTGAATTGATACCTTAGGGTATCAAGGGTATATTAAGCCTTCAAAATCAACTATCTCTGGACAGTCTTGATGGTGCCCAAAGGCAATAATTCATCTTGGACTGAGAATACCTCAAGCTTAACTCAGATGAATATATTGTGATGAAAAGCAGCAATAGATTTAGGCAGCTGAGCTTCATTTAAATTGAGTATGTGGGGGAAACTAATATTTCACCATGGTAATGTATACCATACTTGCATGTTATGCCTCCATATGTTCTTAAGATACACGTGCAGAGGGTTTCATGTGCTATTTCAGAAGTTTGTTTGGCAAAACTATCCAGTTTTCTTTCAAAAAAAATTCTACGGTCAGTTAAGGAAGGCATGTTTCCTTTTTCAGGTGAATGGATAGCAAGATCTATCTATTGCACCAATAGAAGAGAATATTTGTGGCGCAGGGATCCTTGGTGCTTGTGGGGTCCTTGGTGCTCTCTGAGCTTGGTTGTTTTCTTGCAGATGTTTCATTACCAAACTACGTAATATTATCAGTGGTAGTTCTTTTCATTTTGTATTTTAGTGGCTTGCCCTATTACGGTTGGTGGGAGTGGTCTTGTTGGTTCTTTGATTATGCTGTTGTTTACTGTTAGCTTACTTGACTATTTGATTGGAAAATTGGCCACATGGGCCATTTTAGAATGAGCATATTTCGCTCCCCAAAAGATTCCAATTTCTTTGAATACTATAGAATTTTACCTTCTTCTATTTTTGTTACCCTGCCTGTCTTTTAATTTTTACAATCATGCTTAGTTAAGAAATGGGGAAAGCCAAACTGGAGAGGAAAAGTGTAGCAAGGCAATAATAAGCACTCCCAGAATTCCCCTCTAGTATTAGAGGACTTCAATATAAATTAATAAGCCAATAATAACTGTTTATAAACAGTAGCTGGTAAGTATTAATTTGATATTTGAAAGTATATGGAGACATGGTGTGAAGAACTAAATTGTTTGCTAAGTGAACATTAATGTAGTTTTATACATTTAAATGTATTATTCCAACAGAAATATCTCATATCTATTGGAAGAAACTGATAAATGCAGTTAACTTGCATGGGGTATTTAGAACATAACACTAGTTGCTATGACATAGTCTTGTGTTACTTTTATAGCTCCCTTTGAAGAGAATATATTTTACATGCACTGGTTCACTAGACTAATACATGGAATAAATGTTTGCTAAGCAGCAAATGAGATTTTGCATGTATAATGCTATTTTATAAATGGCGAATGGGGTTTTATTGTATGCATAAAATGGTACTACCGATGTGTAAAATGATGAATGAATTTTGTTCACTGTACCTGGACAAAACTGAACTCCAATAAGCTGAGGATATACTGCATACTTCGGTTCTGAAAGATTCTTGTAGATGGCCACTTTAACATAATATAGCAATAACTTGGAGATTAATAGAATAATAACAAGAATGAGATAGGGCATACTTCTATAATTGCAAGAAGTGATACTACAAGGCTAGAAGGAGACCTATCATTTGCGCATCTCCCTCTTTTGATATTTAAAGTATTTATTGCTTGGAATCTTGAACAGAGTTCAGGGTTGCATATTCTAGTTCTTATATTTAATAGAAAAGAATACTGTATAAATTGTTAAAAGAATATAAATTGACTTAAATATTGGTAATTTAGTTTCACAGTACAGTATGAAGGGTTTATGCATGAAGATATTGGGGAAGAGGCTACTGCCTTATATTTTTGCTTCCTCTATGATGCAAAATATATTTTAAAACACAGATGGACAATATCTTGGCTTTTTGTTTTTTTTAATTTACAACATTACTGAGTAGTCATCTTGGCTAATCTTCCCAAACAAGGCAAACTTAAACCTAGTTAGTACTTGAATCAGCATCCACTAGGAAATCCCACAATGGGAAATTGAAGAGACATCCAGAAAATAGCAAGCCCTTTCTGTACTATTAACTACAAAGGTGTGTCCACAAAGTCATCAGGAGGCAAGATCAGCCCAAAAGAAACTTTTAAGATGCTCAAAATTCAGATGTATATACATCCTAGTAAGCACAGGTATGACGCCACTACAACACTCTCTTTTACTGAGAACAAAGAGTATAGCGTTCTACTAAAGAGCCCTTGTGACACAGCGGCTAAAATGCAGTATTGCAGGCTAACTCTGCCCCACAGCCTGGAGTTCTAGGTTGCTCAGCCTTCCATCTTTTCGAGGTCAATAAAATGAGACCCAGATTATTGGAGGCAATGTGCTGACTTGTAAACAGCTCAGAGAGTAGTATAAAAGCACTATGGAGCAGTATATAAGTCTAGATGTTATTGCTCAAGCTAAGTTAGAAACAACTTTTATTTGCTGTCTGTGGATCTTAGAACTTAGCCAGCCCCTCCCTCTCCCTCTCCCTCTCTCTCTCTCTCTCTCTCTCTCTCTCTCAGATCAGGAGTACAAAGAAACACCGAGAGCAGTTTTGCTTTGTGGAATTATCTGTATTTCCTGCCTTTTCTTTGCATGCCACTAACCTCTTCTTCGACCTGAGTTAGGAGGAGAAGCAGCAGCAGCCGCCCTGAGAGGCTCATTTCACATGCCCTCTGCTGACAAGGGCACAAATTCTCAGCTTAAAGCTGCAGGATGCTGGAAGCAAACGTTTCAAAGCAGACACGGTACAAAAGTTGCGCTACACAATACCCCGACGAGCGTTTGCAAAATCGTGTGAAGTCACATTTCTCCCTCGTCCTACCTAAATCCAAAGTTTCTCTGCCTACAGGGCAAGAAGACCTGTAGTACACCTCCTTTAAAACCACCACCGTCCCGCGTCTCAACCCCCGCTTCTCAATATACCTCAGACCGACACACAGTCCAATGCGTCCTATGTTTAGTTTTTGAAGGGAACGCGAGGCGCCCACCCACACACACACACACACAGACAAACACGCCGCGATCCCGCGTACGCGCGGATTTTGTTTTGGCGAAACCGCGACAAAGCCTGGAAAGGAAATGCCACGCAAATTCTTTTAAGGAGCAAACCCCGCGAACTGAGCGATCTGCCCTCGGGAGCCTGCCCGCTGCGCAACCTTCCCACCTGAAATAAGTACAAAGCGACTGAAATCGACTAAGCCTTTACTCTTTCCGATAGACAGGGGGAGAGAGAGAGAGGGCGAGGCTGCAGGGCGCGACCGACTCTCACCTTTGTCGGGAAGGCTTCACTTTTTGCACGCCTCCGTTTCAAGGAAAGAGCAGAAGAAGTGCAAGGCGACGCGGCTGTGGCCACCGCAGAACTATCCTCCGAAAGGGGCTCGGGTCTAATAGTAACTTGCACAGCCGATCCAACCCCAGGACGCAACCCGGAGCGCTGGAGAAGGTTCCGGAGAGGTGGGGAGTAAGAGAGCGGCTGCAGGCGGGTGGGGCACAGATCCTGGACGGCTGGCTCCACAGGGCGGAGGGGCTCACCCGCCGGCAGCACTCTCCGAGACGCTAAACGGGGAAATTAGCGGGATGTGAAAGGGAGCGGAGAGTGGCGCCAGCAGCAGGTCCCCGCTGGAGGACCTGGCGGGGAGGCGGCGCCGGAGCTGCTGCATGTGCGAGCGGCCAGTTGCTGCCGCGGTTGTTGCTCCTCCTCCGGCCCTCTCCGGGAAGGATGTGGAATTGGAGCCGGCCAGCCCTCTTCGTCTCCCGCCGCGGAGGGAGTCGCTAAGGGGTGGCCTCGCCCACCTCTCTCCTTCACGTCCAAGAAACCCGGAGCGAGCTCGGAGTACCAGCCCTCCCTCTCTTCCCGTTGGAAAGTAGCTACGGCTCCTTCTATGCCTACTTTCTGGAGAACTACGAGGCAAAGAAGGCGGGTGAGGGGGCCCAGATAGGCTCCCCATCCCCTAGCGCGGTCCCTTCAGCATTCGATTTTGAGGGCCCTGCCTTTGGCATCTTTGCGGCTGCATCCTAATAGCTTCTTAGCAGCCAAACAGAGTTGTCCAGGGACTCGCCCAAAGTTAAGTTTAGCCTGTGAAGAAGGGCTTGGAAAAGTTAGGAGCCAAAATCAACAGAGCACCACAGTGGCAGAATTCATCTATTGCTGCCTTTCAAACTCTTCCCCACCCTAGTTCGTCCCAGGTCTGGCATTTAGCTCTCCAACTTCCTTCAGGGAACCCTTTCAATGGTATTGCAATACCAAGCAATAACCTGATCAAGTAAGTATGTCGAACTGCAGTTTTGTACACTGGCCTTAAAAATTCCCATGAGTTTTTTGGCATCCCTTCCACCAGCCCTTTAAGGAAGAATCAATTAAGCAGTTTAAGTGCCAGTAATTAAGGGATGGGAAATTGAGTAAGGTGCTGTGCCTGTGAGACATAAGCCCTTAGAAATGCATGCACAGATGGTTAGAATGTTCTTAATAATAAATGTAAAGGCTCCTATGTATTACATGCACAGGTGATGACAATGTGTTCCTAGTAATACATCTAAAGGTTGGCTCATATACATATGCAAAGTGCTTGTCTTCACCTCTCCTTGGAAATTTGGTCTTTTGTTTTGCCTTTAAAAAAGCATCTCACCATCTTCAGTAAAATTGACTGTCATCAGCGCGTGGGTTTGTAGCCTGCCGTTATGGCCAAAATACAAAGAAATATTAACACTTTCAATTTCTCTTGACTTCAGTTTTTCCAGGGGAATGCCCATACTTTCCCATGACTGAAGATAAGATTATTTTATTAGGTGATAAGACTGTGTAATGTGTACAATAGTTAATTTTTTTAAAAGGTGAAATAACAACATTTATGGTCTGCATGCATTTTCTTCCATAAAACTAGAAAGAAGATAGGCATGCTGGCAATGGATGCAGAATCAAAAATTTTCTTGAGGTACTGTTTGGGCTTTAGTTGAGTTTCTAGCAACTGTTTCCTGCAAATATCTTTCTATTATGGCATGAATATTAGTCAAGGAAAAGGGTAGTCATTGTATTTTGGGACATGTCCCCCTAATCTTTCACTGAGTTATTCAGACAGCTAAACTATTTACCTGTTTTAGTGACAGTCTTGAGAAATAATCTTTAATGTTAAATGGACTCTTCGTTATTTGGAAGTTTTTTGCTAAGACATATGAACATATAGGCACCCTCTGGTGTTTTGATTGATTTATATCACTCAGTGGATGACTACTTAATTGCCATTTTTGAAAGGTTCACAATTTTGATTACTAATGTAGTATCTGTTGAACTATAACAGAAGCTTGCTGAACCTGGAGTTTGCTGGATTTTCAGCCAGACTAATCAAATCTTTGCATCAGTTTTGCAATGTGAAGAGAGAGCTCCCCCTACAGATCGCCATCTCTGATAAAAAGGCTAAACTATCCCTGTGCTAGCTGACCTCATTCAGGGAAAATCATATTTGCATGATTTTATATACTGCATATTCTTCAATACTAGATGTTCACATTAAAATATGTCAGAACATTGGGAAAGTGGAGAGATCTGATGGATCTGACTTAAAAGACATACATATTTTGAGCTTCATAGACTCAAATGTTATTGTGAAATAGGTATTAGTCCTTAACTTTCTGATTCTAGGGACGCTGTGGCTCAGTGGCTAAGACACTGTGCTAGGTCGGCAGTTCGACGGTTTGAATCCCTAGCGCCGTGTAACGGAGTAAGCTCCTGTTACTTGTCCCAGCTTCTGCCAACCAGCAGTTCGAAAGCATGTAAAAATGCAAGTAGAAAAATAGGGACCATCTTGGTGGGAAGGTACAGCATTCCATATGTCTTTGGCGTTTAGTCATGCCGGCCACATGACCACGGAGACGTCTTCAGACAGCGCTGGCTCTTTGGCTTTGAAACGGAGATGAGCACCCCTAGTTGGGAATGACTAGCACATATGTGCGAGGGGAACCTTTACCTTAACTTTCTGATTGTCCTGTTGATAACAAGCAATTCTATGCATGTTTACTTAAAAATAAGTCCCACTGTGGTTCTTGGGGTATGCTGCTCCCAAGAGGTTGTCCACTGGATTGCAATTTCAAGCAGCAAAATTTCATCAAATTTCATCACTATTATTTTTAAAATAACATTAGGTATTCTACTAGGACTGCATTTAAATTAACTTGCTTTTCCTTTCACTAGATGTTTCACTGGACTATATTTTCTTGCTGATTAAGATAATAAATTGAATTAGTACAATTAGTACAATCTTTGTAAAAGAACTATTGAAGATTGCAGGCAGGCACCCAACTGCCTTCATTCCTCAGAGATTAAGAGGCTTAGCAGGTTAAGAGGTTTGTATAACTGAAGGTGAAAATTAAGTAATTGTCCCTGTCAGCCTGACTGGAAAATTTATCCAAAGTTCTCTTCTTATTGAGGGGAAAGATTTGCCATTTTTCAACTTTTTCAGCCAGCTATTATTGCAAAAGATTCAGTGGCTGATTTCCACAGAACTTGTTGTGCATCCTACCCAATGATGGCTAGATCACACACTAAGCCAAAACAAACTGTTTTAGTAACCCACACAGGTTTTTGTTAATGTAACCTTACAATAATGTAGGATTAACACATCTGGCCATGTTTCTTCTCTGCTCTGCTTTGCAATATCTGACATTCTTTTACATTGAATGATTGTATGTGAATGTTATTTTTTATTATGAAATCACATTGTATGAAATTGCATTGATACTGTTTTATTATTGTGGTTTTTATACTCTTTCTACTTATTGTCATATTTTACACTGTTTCTTATTGCTGGAAGCCGCCCTGAGTCCTTCGGGAGTTGAGCGGCCTATAAATATGACTAAATAATGACTAAATAAATTATTTTTAATTTTTTTCCATTTTTCCAATTTACATAACAATAAACATTTTTAACAGTACTGTGTCATATATCTCTTGCAGTTATTTACATTTATTTCTATACATTTTTGTTTCTCTGTTCTAACCAATTATACCACTTATCCCACACCTCATAAAATTCCGTTTCTTCCTTGCCTTTCATTTCTAACGTGAGCTTATACATCTCAGCACATTCTAATATCTTATGGATAATCATCTCATTGGTTGGTATATTTTCATGTTTCCAACATTGGGCATAAACAATTTGTGCTGCTGTTACTATGTGTAAAATGATGTCTGGAAGTACTTAACCACCCCCCAACCCATTTATAGCCCAAGAAATTAGCGAGGGTCTCTCCTGAAGCCAATCAAATCTTTATTATCGTTAAAGACCAACATAAGGAATGTGAGTTACATTCAATTAAAAAGCATAAATATATCAAAGTATAAAAATAATTATTAAAAAACTGAAGAAATATAAAATAGAAATATATATAAAAACAAAAAAGAAATCTAAAAGGAGGGGGGAAATGTTAGATGGGTATAGGAAACATAAAGGTTAATACATGACAGACAAACTATCATAATGCAGAACACTGTAGAATAACAAACTAGATGCTCATTAAGATTAAGTTATGGCACAGGCCATCATCTGACAGAATTTAAACACTTCTGTGCAGAATCTGGCAGCATATGTTGTAATGGATAATATCTGAAAGCAGGATATCATTTAAAATTGATTTGTGTGCCCTGGGTATTTACCGGTATGTAATAATGGTAAAATGAGGCTAGTACAAATATCTCTGTAATATAGGTATTGGAGGAATTGTATGCCCAGAGTCACAGGGGCATTAACAATAGCATTTAGACGTACATATTACTTCATAGTGCTTTACAGCCCATTTTAAGCAGTTTACAGAGTCAGTGTATTGCCCCCAACAATCTGGATCTTCATTTTACCGACCTCGGAAGGATGGAAGGCTAAGTCAACCTTGAGCCGGTCATGATCAGCCTTCTGACAATGGGCAGAGTTAGCCTGCAATACTGCATTCTAACCACTGTGTCACCATGGCATTGTCTCTCCAGGTAGGATATTTTCTTGTATCAGACGTCAAGGACAGCTTAAGAGAGGGTATGACAAAGCAAAGGTACTCCAGTGTTTAGGTACTTCAAGTTTAATTAAATATGTCATTGGGGAAGCAGAGTGCCTGCTCTTCACTGGCAATAAAGATGAGGGACTTGTCTTGATCCAATTGGTGCTGTGTGTCTGCTACAAGCTGTTTTAATAAACATTTTGGCTTAATCA
Organism: Imantodes cenchoa; assembly: GCA_027560375.1. Lineage (NCBI taxonomy): Eukaryota > Metazoa > Chordata > Lepidosauria > Squamata > Dipsadidae > Imantodes > Imantodes cenchoa. The sequence goes on from JANHGD010010246.1 coordinate 190,463, forward strand.
TATCCCATGCGGAGTAGAAGACCTGGAGAGAAGCCCAAGAATGAGATTTTAGTTGCTACTGCATTTTTCTATGTGGACTGAAAATCATCTCTCATAGTTAATGGGACAAAGCCAAGCGGGGGAAAGGATAGTCTGAGCCCATAGCTGAGTATGGTCACGCACATTTGAGCCTCCACTTTCATCTAGCCTGCCTCAGGGTGGCATTAAGAGAAACATTTTGGGACTTGAAGTGTCAAGCTTATTTGGATCGAACATACAGTATTCTAAAAAAAGCTGTTCTATTAGCTTGGCTTCAAATAATTGGAGTGCTTCAGGTATATGAAGGCCACCTCTTGTCTTGAAGACTTTAAGGGCGGCAGATCACCTGCTCTGTACATTTTCAGCAACATAATTGGTGAAATAGAGTTTCCTGCAGAATGAAGGACTATTTCCAGGTATTTCAAACAGGAGACCTGCTCAATCCTGTGGGGGTCTCTTCTGAGCCATTTGTCCTGGCTACATTCCTGTGCCTACTACTTTGCCTTTTATCTGACCATTTCCTTGGCTGCTTCTCTTTGCACAGTCTCCTAAGGTCATTCTTCCACACCATTGCAGCAAATACCATCCTGGTCTTTGCATGCTTTCGAAATGCTAGGTTGGCAGGAGCTGGGGCGAGGACAGAAGTTCACCCCATCACATAGCGTTTGGGTCTTGAACCTGGGCTGCCAGCTTCCCAGCTAACAAGTCCAGTGTCCACGGAGCCACAAACTCTGATGCTACTCCCCCCCACACCTGAAAAGAAATCTGATCCAAATGCAAAACACAAGCAGAGGAGTTTCAGTTTTGCTTTTTCTTTCACAGCAGCAAACAGCTTTACTACAGAACAGTTGAGCTAAACCACGCACAGACTCCTTCCTGTCTCCTTGCTCACATAGCTATGCAAATAATGTCATCTGTAACAGAAACTTAGTTTACCATCTCTAATGAAATAATACAGTCCCTTTTTTAACTACTCATTAATTTTCAAGCTTTAAGTATCAATTTATCAAGCCCCATCACATAGTTTCATAGCAAAGCACGGGTATTTAGCTAGTTTAAGAATAAATTATATTGCAATCAATAGACATTTTGTGAACCATTGGAGGACTTTAGATCAGCCTTCTGAAACCCTCCAGATGTTTTGGATTTCAGTCCTACAGGTCATAAAATCTCAGCTTTCTGCCAAGCTGCTGGGAATTCCGATAAATGAAATATGTAACAGGTCAGAGAAGATTGACTTAAAATCAGCAAAAACTATTGAGAATATGAAAAGTTCCTTTTCAGTTTAGACTTCAGTTACTCAGAAAACTATCAAAGCATTCAAAGAATGTTAGGTAACAAAAATGAGAATGGATGAGAAGATCTGTATATCTCTTGTCTTGGGTTAAATAAAATTGAAGCAGTCATTTCGGTGGTGTAAGCTAGGATACGATCATTTTGCGCAAGAGATCCTTGTTACATGGATTTCCTAGCATTGGGTAAGACCATGGGGTTCATGCCTTGATGGTCCTGCCAATCATTTCCTTAATTTGGGTGGTATGAGAAATTTGGAATTTATCCTCTCCTCTCCTGGAGCTCTTGTTTTCAGTTCTTCCCTACAGGGAGAAATTCCAGAACTTTCAGCTAATATGGTTATTTTAGTTGGGAGTTATACTAATGATGCATCTGGAAGGTGCCAAATTTAGGATGAGCCTACCTTTCCCCCCTGAAAATAAGACCCTGTCTTATATTTTTTGAACCCTGAAATAACCCTGAAATAAGCGCTTGGCCTTATTGCCATGTACTCAAAAGCCCAATCATGGGATGTCTTATTTTGGGGGAAACAGGGTACTAGTTCCAGATGTTTATGTTTATATATCTGTATGTACTGTTGGAGGAAGTAGAAAATTAATTAACCAGATTAAAATAAGTTATCTAAAAAGTTTTACATATTAAAAGAGAGAAGGTGGACTTTATTATTTTAAAAACAGCATTTTAATCTTGCAATGATGGCAGTACAATAGTTTTGCTTTAAAAACAATTTACATTTAAAATATAGGCAAGAATGTAATAGATAGATATAGATATAGATGATATAGATAGATGTAGATGTAGATATAGATGTAGATATAGATATAGATATAGATATAGATATGCTCTGGATGGGAGAAACATTTCAAATTAAATAACATATTTGCATTCTGTCAGTTAATATACTTTTACAATTTGTTTGCTATGTTACTTCCTAGTATTTTGGAATCACTTTGGCAGTTAGGGTCCTATAGCCCTTGACTAGATGAAACTTTTGCAGCTTTGATCTAAATGCCAGGTCATTCCTTTCTATCTTTGTTTGGGAGGAATCTATGTGTGATATGAAAAATGAAAAAAAAATGGATCTTTGAATTTTGTGTGTATGTATGTCTATGGATAAGGAAGCAGGCAGCTGTTAACTTGTAGAAACAAGTGAACATCATTTTTATGGACTTTAACTGGAATAAATGAGAGGAACAGAAAGAACCCATAGGAATGGGAGAAGATAAATAATCCAGATATCCAAGATTAGAAATGTTGGGATTCTCTACAGCTGTCAGACCATTAAGCACCAGCCTGGCACTATGCCCATGTTTTTAAAACTAATGTGGCCTGAAGAGGATTAAATTACTACAACATGTGGCAGATAACAAAGTGGAAGAATCAGATAAAACTATGGATGAATTGCTATGCAAAAAGAAAGTAACTTGAGAAACTATGCACTCTTCTGGTAAACTCTATTTTTGCAAAATCTCGTCTTTCTTTTAACTAGTAGATGAAATGGAGTATGGGGTGAAAACAGATAGCAACAGAATGATCAGTGCCTGGAATGTACTATCTGACTCTGTGGTTTCTTCCCCAAACCCCAAAAACTTTAACCTTAGACTCTCTACAGTCGACCTCACCCCATTCCTAAGAAGTCTGTAAGGGGCGTGCATAAGCACACCTTTGTGCCTACCGTTCCTGTCCTACTGTCCTATTGCCTAATTTACCTGTACCTACTTTGCTAATGTTTATGTTTATACCAATACCTACTACCTTGTACATGCTTGGCAAATAAATGAATGAATTAATTAATGAATGAATGGAGACTTTTATCCACATTTGAGCTTACAAACTGCCAATCATGCTGGGCTAGGGGAGAAAGCTTTCTCCTTCCTATGTGGATAAAAGTCACCAAACTTGGAATGTGTATATGTGTTTGCCCACATGCACTAGGCTGCCAGCAGTTTGGGGAGGTGTGGAGCTTGTGGTGCACCAAATTGTCCCCACATCAAGTTAGCTAGCATGACTTGTTCCATCCTAGATGTTGCTCCTGACCATTCCAGCAGCAGAACAGGTAAGCACAGCGTATCCCCTCGGGGAAGCAGGGCTGGGACAGGTGGTTGACCTGTGCCCACCCGGCCGCTGGCCATGGCCTACTCCCATCTGATCGTCTTGCCCTGCAGCTGGCCCCTAGGCCTGAGCCCACCTCCCATCCAGGCGGCGGCTGCCTACCCCCGTTGGATCACCTCCCTCTGCAGCCAGCCTCGTAGGCTTGGGCCTGCCTTCCACCCAGGTGGCAGCAGCCTACTCCGGTCAGATTGCCTCGGCGAGCAGTCAGCCCTGTAGCCTTGCGCCCATCTCCGGCCGGGCAGCAGCTACCTAGCCACCTTGGCGTGCAGCCCCATTTTGTATGAATAGTTTTTCATTCATATTGCAGAACTTGTATAGTTTTGTATAGTTTTTCATTCATATTGTAAAACTCTTGTAACAAAACCTAGTTTTGTGTACCTCTTATTCTTATTTAAGTATTAAATGCATAAAATAAGCTACCTTTTGGTATATATTTTTTTATACTTAAAACAGTAATTAGGGCAAAGAAATGATGCCGAGTTGGCCACAACCACCCAGTCACATGACCATCTAGCCATACCCATCTAGCCACGCCCAGAGAACCCGTTGTTAAATTATTTGAATTCCACCACTGGATCATGTACCCTATTCCTTCATTCAGTCCCTGCAGATTGAGAAAAGTCAATGCAAAACACTTCAAAACTGTTACTGAGAAAATCAGAGAAATTTCCATTAAGCAATCAGCAATCAAAATGGGACTAAGAGAAGGCTTATATGTGAAGCCTGATGATTATCAAGCATTCTACAGATAATCCTTGCTTAATGATCATTCATCCAGCGACTGTACAAACACACTATACAAGGGTGCTGGAAAAATAATTTTATAGTCATTTACAACTGTTTATGACCTGTGCAGTGTCCCTCAGTCAAATGATTACCATTAGAGTCAAAAAGAATTGTTTTGTTCTTACGGATTTCCCCCCTTGCAGAACAGAGAAATTGGAGAGGGGTTTCAAAAGAGTAAGCAGTTTGGTTTTCTACAGTTGGAAAGCAGTGTGATCATAATCTCTCTTTTGTCTGACACTTTCTCCCACCTCCTCAGGGGAAATTGGAGTAGAAAAGATTTCAAAAAGGGAATATCAGTTTGTTCTTCTACATACTGATAGCCCGGCAGCAGGAAAGAATCAGACAAAGGAGAGATTGCCTACAGAAATCACTTGGTTTTTTTTCATTCCACCCCCAATCAGAGCAGAGACTGGAGAGAAACAGATTTCAAGAGAGCACTGTAAGCTGTTTGCACAAAACATCTTCACCATTCAAACCCTGGACTGTGATGCAATCAAATTACTTTCAAGACAATAAGATAGCACTCCAGCATTTGGGGAGTGGTTAGGAGGCAACCAAACCAAACCAAACCAAAACAAAACCAAAGATGTGAAACTGACTCGTCTTGACTCTTTCTGGCCGAAAAGCAATTGTAGTGATGTGACTTTATGGTCACCCCACTTAGGGTCACTTTTCTAGTGGCAAAGTTGCTGTCCCCAAAT
>JANHGD010010246.1:236350-248227 GCA_027560375.1 Imantodes cenchoa
CCCCATTTTTGTGTGTGTGTGTGTGTGTGTGTGTGTGTGTGTGTGTGTGGTCTATTTTGTCTGTTTTTATTGAAATTGTAAAAGAATAAGCATGGGTAGAAAACTAACAACACAGTAGAAGCCCAATTATTTGCACGTCATTACAAAAACTGTAAGAATGATAAGGCAAGCAAACAGGGGAAAAAAGAAAGAAAAAAGAACATTGTGGAATGTCAAGTTGGATTCATATGAGGGTCCCATATAACTTCTGCATGCTGTGAGAATGTATAGGTTCCCATGAGGGGCTGCTTGCAGTTCATATCGAAAACAAGTATACAGGTGGTCCTTGACAAATGATTACTAAATGATTGTTTAGTGATCATTTGAAGTAGTAACAGCACTGGAAAAAAGTGACTAATGACTTAAATCGACTTAAGGACTTCAATTATTTGCTTAACAACTATGGCAAAACTCACTTAACAATTGTCTTGCTTAGCAATGGAAATGCTGAGGTGAATTGTGATAGTAAGTCAACGACTACCTGTGTGTGCAAAGTGCTGGAGTTTTAATCTAATTGTGCGTAAGGGGATGGCCTCTACCTTCAAGAAATTAAACTAATTGCAAATAAATTTATTCCATCTGTGTAGCTGAGCATAGATGGAATCACTAGCCTCACTCTATTTGCTTGGAACGGCCAAGCTTGAGCTCGCATGCAGAGCCTTTTCTGTTTCAGAGAGCCAAGAAATGAGTAAGAGACAGGATAAATCCATCTCTCTATTTTTCTCCACTTTTGTGCTCCAGGCCAGACACACTGTTTTGGAAACTAGTGGACAGAATGCTATCTCATTTCTGCCTACAGCTTTTTCTCTTCTCCAGGTGGTCTTAAGCAACAGGGCTTTTCTTGCAATGCAAAATGTGGTTTGCCTGGTGCCTCCCTTAACCCACCTGCTTATGTAGGGGATGCTGTCCCACCACCTGTTTATCTGATCCCCCTCTGTTTCCTGGGAGAATCACCTTGTTTTACAATAACCCTTAAGCCCAATTTATCCATAGCTTAATCTGAGACATAAGAAGCTAATATATATGTTGGTTTATAATGTACCATAATTTACAGTCTCACCCGCACCCCACTCCTTCGTTCATAACAGTCTATACAAACCTATTCTCCTTATAAATAATGTACATTTTGAGCCTTTCCTGTGACCGAGGAGATTGTATATGATCCTGTAGATAAGCATTTAAGTCAAAACAAACGATTGCTACAGGATATCCCAGCAGGATGTTAAAGTATAGAATACAATACCATACCGAATATATTTGGATTACAGAGAATTTGCTGTCTCCCCAAGATAAAGCAAGGGGGCACAATCCAGGAAGTTCCCTGTTGCAAACTCCACCAAAACGAGGCAGGATTGTGAAAGGGGAATCTTATATCAAATTAATCTTTGTCTAGAGAAAATCTTTCAAATGTTTATTTTAATTTAGAGCTAAATTTAATTCACCAACAGAATTTAAAAAATTGTGTTAATTTTCCCAAGGTAAACACAAAGACTGTCTACAAGCACTTACCTTACAAATCAGAGAGCTTAAGGTTACCCTGGAAAAGTGTGTTTGCTTTACAGCTTTCAGAAAAGAGAAAACCAGAGAAGAGTACAGTGTATTAGTGAAGAATTTTCTCTAGATTTCAGAATGGCAGTAGGGAACCATGGTAAGTTGGGCAAGAGAAAGGAAAATTTCTCTCGATCACCTCCTTTCATATTTGTTAGTGGAATGACAACGTTCACATATATGCAATATATAAAAACATTTACGATTTCTATCTTCCCCATGTCAAGTCTGAATGAAGAAGTAAGTAACTAAGGAGTCATTAGGATCATCCACCCACAAGAGCCTCAATGCATTTGTTCAGTTTTCAGGAAACTCAAGTAAGTTGCCAGCAGAGATTTCATCACTGTCATTCTACAAAATCTCTTCGTGCATCCATGTATGTGATCATTCAGGAAATAACTGTCCCAAGAGTTGTGCTCATTCAAGGACACTAAGAAGTATATGAATATGAGTAAAAATAAGCTAAACAGGGAGACAGAAATATCAGCCCCAGATGTGCTCGATCCTTTTCAAATATTTCCATGATGTAGAAAGCAGTGATATTTCAAGGTAATGCTGAAGAGAAACAAATCCATCAGTGAGTTGGGAACAAATGGTGATTGTAATGTCTCTCCTGAAATTAGATTCTGACTCATCAGGATTTATAGGAAGTTTGTATCTTAAGATTATCGTATTATTAATAGAACTCTTATCTATAAAATGAATCATGTATTTTATTATGGTGCAACATTCCTAGATTTTGCACATTGACCACTCATATATTAACACAGATAAACCCACATGTGTATCCTTGGTCTTGTTGCAACAATGACTATGCTTCTCGGCAGTTTTCTCTGGGATAGTGAATGGGCTGAATATATCAATGGAATCACATGTATAGCATAGCTTTCATTTACTCACGTTTGTGTTGCAAAAAGTATGTAATCTTGAAGAACCACATTTGAAACCGTAATGCTGTTTTTGTTGGATTTGCTAGGTTTGAAGATTCATCATCTGCCCTTATCTGCCTAGCTGTTCCTTAGAACTGTCAAATTGATTTGGAAGAACCTGACACCTTCTGGTGGACAAGATGGTGATGGCCTCATCAGCACAGTACAACTAACTCTTTGAAGGGTGTTGTTGCTTCATTATTCAGATCCAGCTCCTCCTATTCGACATAGAAGCAAGAGGCCTGCTTCCCAGGGCTTCTCCAGCACTTGCTCCTTGACTGGCACTTTGTTCAGGGATGCTGGGTGCTGCTACAGTCAGTTTTCGGTGTCTCTTGTGTCATCTGAGGGCCATTTGGATTTTTATAGCCCAAATACAATAACTGCAAAACACATGGTACCCTTCGCTCTTACCCTGTCCTGAACCTTAGCCCCAAAGGAGTAAATAATTAAATATATGGGGAGTAATTACATAAGTCAGAATGAAATTTAATAGCATCTAAAGGTCTGCCCCTTGTCTTATCCCAGCTTTGTTTGTAACTTGGAGTTTTCCCCTCAACATGTGATTCAAAACTCCCTTTGAAAAATAATGGCCTAAAAAAAGGTCGTGTAAGCTTTTAGATATCCTAACTTACTGTGCTATCTGAAACAAGTTGCTTTAGCTTGATACTGGTTTGAGTTACTTAGGAAAGGTTTAAACTTTCCTCTTCCCAGCTGTAATCTCTTTATTTAAAAAAAACACACTGCTGCTTACAAAGAAAAAGGTGAACTTTTTGGCACCAATGCAGGCCAATTGAACAATAAAAGTAACATTTAGTTTAGCCCTTACTGATCCTATTTCTTCTTTCAATTTGCATCCTACCTTTCTTCCAGAAGGCACTCAAGATAGCTAACAATAAAAAAAATGAAAACATAAACAATATCTCATATAAACAGTTAACAATGCTATAATTAATTCTAACTAAAAAGACCTGGCAAATGGAATGGGGAAACATCCTATTCCAATTGATTAAGGCATTGAAAGGTTAAGGGAAAATGAGCTGATCTGATGTCAACCCAATAAGGTAGACCAGACTAAGAAATCAATGCTCTATAGGTCAGAACTACTTGTACTGTAACACAGAGGTGTCAAATTCACGGCCCCCGGGCCAAATGCATCACGCACTGGCCATAACTCTAATACATACATACATACATACATACATACATACATACATACATACCCACCTCTGTTTTAGTGAAGGGGTGGGAGTCACGATACATCATGTGACAACAATGTGACGCCATGAGTTTGACATCCCTGTTGTAACAGCTAAAGTAACAGAATCTTGCAAGTCTGAATGTGTCCCCCCGACACACACACTTTCTATGTCTCTGAATTCAGAAGGGATTTGTCTGAGACATTTTTTTCACATTATTTGCTTGGCCAAGGCTGAATCCTCCTTTATTTGTCCATAGTCACAGAGTCGTGGCTCTTTCGCTTCCTCCTGTCCTTCAAGGCCATTCACTACATCCTCTAAACCTGTCAATTGAGGTAGAAACAATTAGAGTCCAGGAAAATCAAATGCTAAAGAGACAATCAGCAGCTTCTTTATATGTTCTAATAGAACATTATGACAAGAAATATTAAAAACACAGAATTCTTCATGTATCAGTGGGTCAAAGTCCCTTACAACTCATCCATCACGATCATAGTGGTCATTTTCATACCAAATTTGGATCTAAAGATCAGGGCCTCTGGGACTGTAGCACCATCAAATGCTAAATGTGGAATGTTGGATTTGGGCCAATATTTATTGCACTATTTCAGATTCAAATATAGCTTTTTAAGCAAAGCTCTCACCACTGACTCATTTAGGAATTCAGAAAACTCTTCCTGACAAAGAGACTAATCTCAGAAATCACTGGAAGGATAAAGTCCTTAGACCCCCCCTGATCTACAAGATCAAGATACCTTCTCGCTCAACAGAAAAACTCAAACAGGGGAGATGGATATGAGGCCTATGTTAATTTCACATGATTTTTAATCCATGAAGAATTTTGAAAACTTTTCACAATATTAGCAGAACATCAACTGGGATAATTAAAGACACAGTCACATATCCAATAGCTCTGAAATATTCCATTCAATGAATTTCTGTGGCCACAAAGGAGAAAAACATAACTTGTTTTCTTCCCTGACTACCAGATGTGCAACATCTGATTCTCTGTAATGGCTCCAAAGCAGGGGTGAAATGCTACCGGTTCGAGCCGGTTTGGGTGTACCGATAGCAGCGGCTGCTGGTGGTTTGGAGAACCGGTAGTGGCGGCAGAACGAGGCTCCGCCCATCTGCCTGGACATCGCCATGTTCTTGTTTTTAACCTCTGCACATGCGCAAAGCCTTCTGTGCATCGGTGCTAAGGCAACTTTCTAAATTTCTGTGTCACCTTAAAGCAGAACTGTGCTGGTATTCATACAGTCAGTTTTGCAGTACTGCACTTAGGAATCTTGTTTGGAGCCTGGATGTAATTTCCCACATCTCAAAAGCAAACTACTGTTTGCTCTTTGTAACTGCATCATCTCAAATGTTAAGTTAATAATTCTGGATTTTTAAATTTCTTTATGAGCATTACATTGTAAACCTGTTAAAAATTCAATAGAAATAAAACTGAGGATTTCACACTATTATAGGAATCAATTCTGAACCCTTAAAAAGCGTGGCTGCCTTTAAAATGAAGACATTCCCATGACCCAATTTCTATTTAAGGGTTTTATTTCTATTTAAAGATCATAAATATGAGAGGTTAATATTATGAAGGGCTGTACGACGTTTTTCCATCTAGATGTGGCATCTTAGGTCCAAATCACAATTTAAAAAGAAATACCACTCCAAAACTAGAAGGCCCTATTTGGTTTGTTTGAAAGTTCCGTGAAGTTTTATCGAGGAGGAGGGAGGGAGGGAGGCAGTGTACATTCCACCAGGATTCTCATATGAAGGAAAAGAACTAGGTTAAAAATAAGAAAACTGAGAGAGGGTATAAAAGGGATGTTTCCTATCCCCATAGGTTAAACCAAACTGAACAACAAGGGTTGCAGCTGACAATGAAATTCTCTCAGGAAACTTAAGTCTCCGGTGACAAATAAGACTCTCAACCAAGACAGGATGCATATGACCCAGCCACTGAGCCAAAGGGATATGGGAGGCAAGCAAGCTATGCTCTATTGTCTTAGCATATGCTTTACAGACATTTATAGAATTTGAGCTCACAATGAAATCACTCAGTTCGTTGTTCCTTCATGCAGCAAAGATGGGGATTCCTCGGCAGGTATTTTGGCAGCTGCTGCTTTTGGGACTGACAGTTCAGCCCAGTGAAGAGGCAGAAGCTTTGTGTTCTGGGACCACTTGCTACACACTGAATTTTGGACGGTTTAGTTGGATGGAAGCTCAGCAGAAGTGCAAGGACAATGGGGGTAACCTGATGACTCTGAAAAGCCAAGAGGAGGCTTTGCTTGTCCCACAGCTGCTCACCAAGACGCCCAAAGGGGAAGCTGGCACAGTTTCGGAGGTAAGATTGTGGATTGGGCTTCACCGAAAGAAAGGCAAATGCTACGAGAAACATCGGCCATTGAGGGGCTTCCGCTGGGTGACAGGAGGTGAGGACACCCAGTACTCTAAATGGGGACAGGAACCCCGGGAAACATGCTTGTCAAATATGTGTGTGACCCTTCAGGGGATTCCCTTCTCATCTCAGGAACTGTCCTGGGTAGACAGCCTCTGTGGCAATGCAATTGCTGGGTTGTCAGGCTTCTTGTGCAAGTTCAGTTTCCAGGGAATGTGCCGTCCACTTATACTGGCAGGGCCAGGCGTGGTCAGCTACAGCACCCCTTTTGGTGTGGCCACTGATTTCCTTGCCACTGTACCCTTTGGCTCCACGGCTGAAGTAGCATGTGAGCCCCAAGGAGAGGAGATACCTACCACCTTCCTTGTGTGCAAGCCACAGCCAAACAGCAATGTCTCTGAATGGAGCAGCCCAGGTCCATTTTGTGCTTCACTCACTTACGGTTGCAGCTACAACAACGGGGGTTGTGAACATGAGTGTCTGAATCAAGGCAAGGGTTTGTTTCAATGCGCATGCCACTCAGGATACCGACTTGGAGGGGATCATCTTTCCTGTGTCCCCGTGGACTACTGCAGCTCCAATCCATGTCAAGGACAGTGTAAACCATATCCCGGGGGCTTCCAATGCCTCTGTGCTTCTGGTTATATTTTGGCTGATGATGAGCGGAGCTGCATAGATGTGAACGAGTGTGGTGCGCCTCAAAGTCCTTGTGAACAAATATGTGTGAATACCAAGGGGTCCTTCACATGTCGTTGCAACCTAGGCTATATGCCTGCCGAGTCTGACCACCAGGCATGCCAGGACATTGACGAGTGTGTGAGGAACACAACATGTGACCAGATTTGTGTAAATACTCACGGCTCCTTCCACTGCTCTTGCGAGCCAGGATACCAGTTGGAAGGTATTAATAGCTCTTCTTGTCTTGATATTGATGAGTGTCAGGAAGAACTTTGTGAACATATGTGCATCAATCAAGTTGGCAGCTACCGGTGCTCTTGTAGGGATGGCTGGATTTTGGCACCCAATGGGATCTCTTGTCTCTTGTCTCCAACAAGCAGCACCTCTTCACTATCCACTCAGGGAGGAGAATGGATTCCAACAGATATTCATCCTGCTTCAGAGTTACCAGGCTTGCTGACTGATCCTTCATTTCAAGCTGAGCTAGAACGAGTCTTTGTATCCCAGGATTCCACCCTTCAGCCAGCTGTGGTCAGCAGTGCACTGGGGGACAAACACCGTATCAAAGACGAGAGGATAGATAAGAGCAATCATGGCTCCAAGCAATTTTTATATCTTATCTTGGGCGGTGTGGGTGTTTTATTCCTGGTGTCTTTTGCCCTAGCTTGGGTCATCTATAGGAAAATAAAAGCCAAGGAAGTCAAGAAAAATTCTAAGAATGTCACGGATAATTACTCTTGGGTACCAGACCAAGGAGAGAGCAGGGCATTGGGAAGCAAGGAGGGCTTGTAGTCAATCATGTGATTTTGGTGTGAGAAGGAAGGAAAGGGAAAGTATACATTTAAATGTTTAAAAAGTGTACACTGATAACTTTTTCATGTAATATTTTGCAAGAGGACTGCTACAATTGCACCATCAAAACCATAAGGGTGAAACTAGAAATAAAACCTTTAAGAGTAACTAGATTAAGATTTGTATCTCTGACAACAGAGAAATGTTTGACTTTGCAATCCACTTTACCTACATGCTGGATGGTCAGTTGATTGTTAGATCAGCCCTCCCTTCTTGCCTAGGAAGCAAGTGGTAAATTTTTCTAAGCAGCACATCTATATTTATGTCCACCCAGTTTTTATCTTATTATTCTAATGCCAACTTCGTATCAATCCTTTAAAAAAAATGATGACCAGAAGGAAAAAAGCATATTTCTTAAACTAATTCCAATAGAACTACTGTGATAACAGCACAGTCAAATCATCTTTCAAATTACTTTTGTTAGTTGTGAAGTCTTATATCCATTTTCACCCTTGGGTTTAAACTAATTGTGGTCCAAAGAAATCAGTTTGCATGGAATCAGAGGAACTGAATTCACAGAACTGAAATGTAACTTGTCTTGAATTGGCTGTACTTAGTTCAGTAAAAAGGTACTGCATGCCCGCTTAGGTTTCAGTTTCTGCTGTTTTGCTGCTCACCCAAAGCTTTGCTAAATGTTATCACATTGTTTGGGGATGACTCAGTCTCACTGAAACAGAAACAGCTGCAGTGACCAACCGGAGCTTCATCTATGCTTTCCGTATCAGTTCATGGGGAGAAGGAGAAAAATATAGAGGCCGCTTATGATCCATCCAACATATTTCATGACTGGGTGCTTGAGGAAAACAGTTCTGGGGAATGTAGCAAAAATTTGAAACCATTTCAAAGTTAACTGTATTAAAGCCGAACATTGTTCAGTATAATGTGCTTTATTATATACCTCATTCTGACAACATTTTAGAAAGATTGCAATAGCAAATGTTGCAGACTGTCTCCATCTTGTACATTTAGTTCTGAAATTTCTCTTTCAGGGCTAGTTCTTTAAAAAATAACTTGGTCAGTCTATGATCAACCTTGAGGATAACCACTCCAAAATGTAAGAGGATTTCATTTTTTATATTCAATTTGTTTTCAGTAGGCAGAATATATAGACTGAAAATGCAGTGGTGTGGTAAGGATAAGATTTTGTTCCCTCCATTTAAAGAAGAACCACTTTCAGCTTATGTTGCTTTTTTCTTGGGATCCCTAAAATAATAAAAGCTGGCTGGCTGATTTGAGGCCAGTCAATCTCTCTCAGCCCACAACATCAGGATCAGATGACAAGCTAGAAATGTGAAACATTTATTCTTCCTGGCATTTCCCCCTAAGTGCAACGTCCATAGGGAAGGTTGGTTTAGTAGTTTATTCAAATCACATTTTCTGCAGGGTTTTAAAGGTTGTATTTAGGGTGATAGTGATCTTGAATTCTATAAATCAGCCTTAGAACATATATTCACAAATATTTGATGAGATGAGGAAAATAAATTGTGAATATCTCCATAACTCCCTCCCCCTGCAAAAAATATTTACAGAAGCATTTGATATTAGAATAATTTTTAGGAGTGGCAATTTTAATACTTGATTTGCATCTGTTGGCCAAGATTTCCCTCTAAAAATCTCCTCCGTTTCTTCTATTGAAATATTTTTATAACTAATTGAATGTCTAAGAAACACATTAATTTAAGCAAACAATCTGTAGTTTTTGCTATTAAATCTACATTACTCTCTACTTTGATAACATTATTCAAGAATGAATTTGAAACAAAAATAACTGTATTAGAAGTGCCACTGGTTTCTATTAATAATTTCATTAAGACTAAATAAAATGGCCTAGTCTGGACTAAACCATGCATGTAAGATATTGAGTCCTACATTATCACAAACTAACTTAACATAATGAGTTTGCCATAGCCTACCAGATACATCCTGTTCTTAGCATGCGGAGGAAAACTTTGTTCCTGAAGTTATCGTCTCTGCTGAATCTATTGTTAAGTCAAGAAAGCCACAGGAAAATTCAGAAGCCTGACTGCCGGGATATTTTAAATGGATTTTCTTATCTTCTTTTTGTACAGTTGCTGAAAAGAGAGGAAGACAAAAGGGTAATACTTGAAGTGCATAAAAACAACTAATAACAACTTAAATCCAGATGCTCTAATATATGCAATTATGATACAATTGAAGGGCACATATCTATGCTCAACCTAGATTTTTTTGGAACATACTGATTTATAGTGATATTTTCATAACAAAAGAATAAAATCCACCACTCATTGGCCAATGGTGAAATATTCTTTTTCCATTGTGGAAAAACTGAATATATGGGTCTCCTCTAGATTGTACAAGATATAACTAAAATATTAATATCCTAGGTAGAAATTTAGAGACACTGAGATCTGAGTCATGTAGTCCTTTCCTTTTAAAAAGGGGGATTATATGTATGCAGTCTTGGAAAGCATCTGAAGTGTAAAAATGTCAGTATTCTATTATAAAATATGTAACGTAGATGTCCCTCCAGATTAATTTCCATTAAAAAATGTAGGTTAAAGGTCAGCAAGCTGCACCTATTTAGATATTGCTGGACTTCAACTCCCATAAGCACCTAGCTATCATGGCCTCAATGGTCAGAGATGGCATGATTTCGAGGCCAACAAAATGTGGAACACCAAAAACCGTCCACCCAGCTGTAGACCTATAGGAAACAGGAGAACACCAGGAAAGGAATAGAAGCAACTAGCCAACCTATGCTGATCTCATAACCTAAGCAGGGTCAACTCTGATAATTTCTTGGAGGAATGGGATGTGGGTGTGAAGGGACTCATAATTCGTAAAACAAATGCTGAAGAAATTAAAACAGTCACATACCCAGCAGAAAGCAATGGCAACCCACTTAGGGCATGAATGCAGTCATCAGGACTTAAAAAATGAGTGCTACATGTATCATCCCTATCTTGCCTTATATATTGCTTGTGTCTATCAGTTTGTCTGTCTACCTGCCTGCCTACTTTTATCTGGTGTGGGAAATTCCATAGAAAATGAAATCTTAAAATGGTGTGATTAAATGTTTTTTCTTTCTTTCTTTCTTTTACTCTCCTTTTGACTTGTGGCTACTACAACGTGGTTTCAGAATAAAAACAATAAAATTTCCCCTGCTTTGAAGACTCTATAGCTCTCGTGCTTATTTCTTTTACCCACCCAGCTTTGAGCTAGAGCCAAAGATTCCTGGGAAGAGCTAAATTCAGAAGGGAGGGACCACACCCTTCTCTTGTGTAAATGGTCATATCCAGGTACATGAAAACTAAAAAGAGAGAAAACCTCAAAGATTCTCTGCTTGTTTATTTGTTTGTTTGCTTGCTTGCTTGCTTTTTTAAAAAAAATCTCAGCTTTATTACTTCAGAAACATAGGGAGTCTGTGACTTACACACCACTTGCTTAATGACCATTTGAAGTTACAATGGCACTGAAAAAAAATGATTTATGACCATTTTTCACACTTACAACCATCCCCATAGTTACGTGATCAAAATTTGGATGCTTGCAACTGACTCCTATTTATGAGGATTGCTGTGTCCTGGGGTCATGTGATCCCCTTTTGTGACCTTCTGACAAGCAAAGTCAATGAGGAAGCCAGATTCATTTAACAACAGTGTTACTAACTTAACAACTGCAGTGATTCACTTAACAGCTGTGGCAAGAAAGGTAATAAAATGTGGCAAAGCTAACAACCATCTCGCTTAGTCTCAATATAAAGGTTGAGCTCAATTGTGGTCATAAGTCAACGGCTACCTGTAACTCAAGGTGAAAGACATATAACACTTCTTCCTCCTCCTATTTTCTCCACAACAAATGGAATACAAACATAAATAAAATGATGGTTGAGCCCACAGTAATCTGGATTATTGATCATGTCTTTCTTCCAATGAGACTGATGTCTGTCTGTCAATACTAATTGGTCTAAAGCAGTGATGGCGAGCCTTTTTCTTCTTGCATGCCAAAAATGGGAGTGTGTATGTGTGCTAGCACGCACACGCCCCAGCACACAACTCCCTCACGTGAGCCACACTACACATACACGCATCCCCACACATGCCCCCCCCCAGTTGGGCCTTTTTTCACCCTCAGGCTTCCCCGAAGCATCTGGAGTGCAAAAAATGGCCCAACGAGCAAACCAGAAGTTCGGAAAAATGGACTTCCAGTTTTCCCATTGGACAATTTTCTATCCTCCGGAAGCTTCAGGAGG
>JANHGD010010251.1:0-15392 GCA_027560375.1 Imantodes cenchoa
TTATAATCAATTGCTTGTGCTAATCAGGCTCTGCGCTGTTTGCTGCAAAGAGGTAAATTGCTGGGAGGCAGAGGCCAAAGGGTGGGGGTGGCTGGGTGAGGCTACATTCATATATAAGAAGCACCCATGTTTTCACCCTCTTTTGGGGGGTAAAAAGGTGTCTTATACTCCAAAAAATACAGTATATTAAAATGGCATATCTATTAATGCCAACTATAACTATAACTATATCCAGCCAAGTTGACTACCAAAAATTTAAAAATGTAGACAATCCTGCTTCATAATTTATGTATTTTATGTGTATTTTAAGTATAAAATTTAAATTGTGTACATCACCTAGACACATACCTAAAACGGATAACTTATAAATTTAGTAAATAAATGGATTTAAAAAAAAAAAAAATTCTGATTTGACAGGAAAAGGGGCGTTGGTCCTACCTGATACACCCATTTTCTGTCGGTGCTGAGAGACTTCAGGCCTGGCATAGCTTGTCTTATAGCTCTATAGACTGGGTTTAAACTGAAGACACACCCTCTGCTAATGCTCCCCAGTTTTGACGATGTTACAGCGATGTCCATGACGTAGTACCTGCACGACACTCCAAGTATACCCCGGACCAGACCTACTTAGGGTGGGGCTGGAGCCTCTCAGCACTGACAGAAAATGGGCATATCAGGTAGGACCAATGCACCTTTTGCTGTATGGTGCCTTGGGACATACCAAAGCTGGCTGTCCTCAAGGGAGGGTACCTGTCTGGTCCTGCTCACCAGTCGTTCCCAGTACTTGCTGAAGAACTCTCCTGCCAAAGGCTGCCTCTGCCAAGGCGAACAAATCCAGTCAGTAGTGCCGAATGAAAGGCGACGGTGAAGATCAGGTCGCTGCACGACAGATTTTCTCCACCGAAGCCTGTTGCCCAGGCTGCTATTGTGGCAGCACTCCTGGTAGAATGTGCTGTGAGCGCCCTGGGTCTCGGAAGGACCTGTAAGTCATATGCCTTGGCAATGCTCGCCTGAAGCCACCTGCTTACTGTCGATGCCATTAACTTTCTTTCCCATCATAGCCAGTTGAAATGATAGAAAAAGTGCCTCAGACTTCCTGAATGCCTGTGTCAGTTTTGTGTGTGTGTGTTTGTCTACATAAGGCCCTCTACACATCTAGCATATGCCACTCCCTTTCTCTGCAGTGAGAGGGATTGGGACAAAAATCCGGCAAAATCAACTCCTGTGCTTTATGAAATAGAGTTGATATTGGCATAAAAACTGGGTCCAGTCTCAATATTACTCTATCAGTGTGGAAGATGCATAAATACTCCCTTATGGAAAGAGCAGCCAACTTCGATATTCTCTTGGCTGATGTTATGGCCACTATAAACACCACCTTGTAAGTGAGAAACTTGAGGTGGGTAGTTCTTGGGGGTTCAAAGGGTGCCCTGAACCACCGGTGATCTTAAATTGGTGGCTCCCTTAAGGAATATCCTCACTTCCAGGTGGTGCCCTATGGATTCTAAAGTCCCACAGGATAAAATCGATGCGAAGGCCGCTACCTGCTTCCGAAAAGTCGCCGGAGCTAAACCTTTATCCACACCGTCCCGAAGTCAAGCAATTGAGGAACTGATACCTTGGTGAGCTCCAAGTCATGTCTGGTACACCACCTACAGAAAAATCTCCCATGTAGCATTGTAGATCCAAGTAGTGGATGATCATCTGGCAGCCTGGATGATCTGTATGACACCAGGGAAATTTTGCTCAGTCAGAAGTCTCCACTCAAGCGCCACAAAGTCAAGTGGAGCCACTGTGGGTCTTGATGGGATATGGGCTCTTGGCTGAGGGAGACTCTGTCCGGAAGAATCCTCCATGGCCTGGCAATTGACAGGCTGACCAGATTCACAAACCACGGATGTCTGGGCCAGTGTGCTGCTATCAGTATCACCTCCGCCCTCTCGGCTAACATCCTTCTGAGCACCTACGGACTCAAGCCCAGGGGTGGGAAGGCATAAAGTAACCTTCAAGGCCATGGACAATGAAGGGCATCGATGCCCTCCACCCCCAGCACCAGAAACCTCGAGAAGCAGCGGGGCAGCTGGCTGTTTGCCAGGGAAGCAAAAAGATCTAATATTGGAGGCCCAAGCCGATCTAGTATTTCCTGGAATAAGTCTGGGTGCAGGAAGGCACTCTGAATGGTTAATGGTGGCCCTGCTCAGCCAATCTGCCCGCATATTCTTCGCCCCTAGATATGCTCAGCCCTGATGGAAATCACATTATTCTACGCCCAGCGACAAAGTCGCTCTGCCTCCTTCATCAGCGCCTTGGAGTGCGCGCCCCTTGCCTGTTGATGTGCACCTTAGCCGCCACATTGTTGGTGAGGAGGAGGGCATGCCGTCCGGCAATCTGTTCCCTGAATTCTCTCAGGGCCAAACAAGCTGCCTTCAGCTCTAGCCAATTGATCTTTTGGTGTAAGGCCACCTCCCTTGGGCCCCCGAAACTGGTGTCTGTGGTGATAGCCAGACGCTTCTGATCTCTGTACACACAACTCTTGTTCATACGATCTGAAGTCCACCAGAGGAGTGATCTCAGAACCACCCTCGGGACCCTAAGTTTCACCGGTAATGTGCTCCTGCCTTTTCTCTGGAAAGGGAGCAGGAACCACTGTAATGGCCTGCCATGGAACCTAGCCCAAGGAACTATCCCTATACACGATATCATCTTGCCGAGCAGTGTGGACAGCAAGGCTGAACCATGACCTGCAGGTCTTCCTCTGCTCGTCTGAGAGATACTGGCTATATTAATATGTCATCCACATAACATTGTATCCTAACTGGTAGTGTCCTGAGAAAGGCTCCTAGCGCTGCCAATAGTTTGGTGAACACCCTGGGTGCTGATGCCAAACCAAACGGTAAGGCCCTGTATTGCAGGTGTCTGCCATTGTAACAGAACCTCAGGTACTTTCTGTCTAGAGGTAAAATTGGTACGTGAAGATACGCCTCCATGAGGTTCGATGGAGGTTAATAAATCTCCTGACATTTTCCAAAATCAATTGTACAGAATGCATCTTGAACCTCCGGTACCTTAAGTATTTGTTGAGTTGTTTGAGATTGAGAATTGGTCTCACTCCCCCCCCCTCCGGCTTTCTGAATCACAAAGAGCATGGAATAATAACCTTGTCTCTCCTCTACTGGGACTACTTCCACTGTCTGTATATCCAGTAGATGCTGGATGGCGGCTTCTATGCTCTTCTTGTTCACATCTCTGAAGACGGGACAACGTATAAAAAACTTGGGGCGGTAGGTAAATTCCAGGGATAGAACCGATCTTGTGATCTCCCTGACCCAAGCGTCCGTAGTTGTTTCTTCCCATTGGTGAGCAAATAGCCCTAGTCGGCCACCAATGGGAGCTGTGGGCCTGGCGTTATTGAGAGCGACGAAAAGGGCGGTTGCCTCCTCCTCGAAAGGGTTGCCTGTTCTGGGGCTGCGTTTTGGTCTTATCCACAAACCCCTGCCCTGACTGGTTATATTGTCTGGGTGCATAATCTCTCTGTTGTCGGTGAAACCCTGACCCTGTATATGGGTGAAAATAAGGCTTACAGAAGGAAGGGTCGATGATCAAACCTCCTGGAGATCGATGGCAACTCTCTCTTGTCCTTAGTTTCCACCAAAATTGGATCCCGGGACACATCAAATCACTTGCCCCCTTTAAAGGACACTGAAGCCAACTTCCACCTCCTCTTAGTGTCTGCTTGCCAGTGCTTTAGCCACAGTAGACACCTTGCCATGACAGAAGAAGCAATTGCCCTAGCACCAAATTTCACTGAATTCAACGTGGCATCCGTTGTGAATCCCGCTGTGACAACCTTGTTGAAATCCTGGTGAGTCCGCAGATCAGAGGGCAGGGCTCTTTCCTGCATTTGCTTCAACCAAAGCAATGATGAAAAAAGAAGCGTCTGTGGCAGACTTGACCGCGCAGGCAGCCACCTGATGGGACTTGCGAAGCATAAGCTTCACCTTCTTTTCGTCTGGCTTAAGCACGTCCTCAGCATCAGAGAGAGCAACTGAGAGAGATGCCAACACCATCACCGGCTCACCAACCTCAGGGATCTGTAGAAGCTCAGTGAGATCCGGGGTGACATTGCAGAAGTTTTTGTCAAAGGATGTGGGATTGGGGTAAGCCCCAGGAGAAACCCATTGCCTCTGAATTACGTCCATAAATAATCTTGGTGCTGGAATGACCTGTTTCAGTCATGGGCTCTGAAAACAGGAGATCAAAGGGATCTACAGGCTGCTGAGAAGCTTCAGGCTTTGACGAGTCCGTCCCCAGCTGGGTTGAACTCTTAGCCTTAAAAAGTAGCACCTTAAACAAATGAGGCCGGAACAACCCTTTGAAGGTAGGTTGTTCAGGCGCTATACCTTTCTTTTCTGTTAGCTCCTGATCAATCAGGCCCTCTTCCTCTGAAACCGAATCTTCACTCCTCGAGGAAAAGTCCAGAGAACAGGAAACCTGATAACTCGGCAACTCCCCTGGATGCTAAGGTGATCTGTCCTGCACCTGTATTTCCGATGCTATCATTGCCGTTTGGAGGAAATGCTGTCTGCCAGCTTCAAAACCTTTCTTAACTGCCTCAAAAATCCATTATTGGACTAAAGGAGGCATTTCTGTGTCACCTTCTCCCAGCAGGTGGAGCCCCGCCGCCGTGGGAGTGACGATAGCCTCAGGTGGATACCTTCTCTGACTCGCCATCCCTCTCTCCTATGGTAAAGGGGAGAGGCCCTGTGGAGGCCAAATGCCACTTATAGATGGCCCAGGATCTGGGAGAGACTGAACCTGGCTCCTCCTGCATAACCAAGGCTCCTGTAGTGCTGAGATTATCAGACACTGATATCTGACTGAAAGCAGAGCCAGCCCTAATATCCCTTTCTACAAGGGGGCTTAGGTGCTTCCTTGTCTCTGCTGCTTTAGCCCTTTTCCACCTGCTTCTCCAAGGCCCTTTGAAGCCTTTTCTCTGCCTTCTCCTGGGCCTTAAAAGGCTTCTTGTTGGGGGCAGCCTTGGATTTTGTTGTGGCTGCTGCTTCCCTGGCCCCACTCTTAGATTTAGACAATCCATCCTTGGAGCCGTGACTGCTAGCTCTGCTCGCCTGAGCTCTTTCAGCCATCTCTCTGTGTGCATGTGAAAAAACTGCAGACACTATAATACCTGGTCTACTAGTCAACTCCTTTTTTTAAAAAAAAGCTTCCTGCCAGGAAAGGCCCCCAAAGAAGAATTGCTCCAATGGCCACAGTTATCTCACCACTCCAGATCGCTGTCACACTCAGCAGGTTTCAGAAGGCTGTTGAACTTTAGAAGCCCTGGTCTAACTCCCAACCGAGCAGGCAGCTAAGGAGCCTCAGCAGTTCTGTATACAGTCAATGCTGGAGGTCGGTCTACCTCCCAATCGGGCAGGCAGCCTAGAAACCTCCATGTGGCCTGGGGCAGGCAACATCTCCACACTACACTCCCTCCTGGGCAGGAAGCTGAGATATGGTGCTCTCCCGAGTGCTACCAGCCGGTAACACTAATGGCCTAGCTCTTCACGCAGGCCCCCGTAAATGGCTGCCGCAGTTAATGAAGCCTTTTCTAGCCTCCTTTTCCTGCAATACCAAGCCTCCAATAACAGCGGGCTCGAGCCTAGGGCTCTTCATGCTGTAATCTTTCTCTCTTCCTATCATTTCTTCCAAATTACTGGTGAACCAAAAGCTGTTTTTGGCAGAGCTCTCTCTGCCATGTCTATACAGAGAAATAGACTGAGTCAAAACTGGGGAGCGTCAGCAGAGGGCGTATCTTCAGTTTAGACCCAGTTTACAGAGCTATAGGACAAGAGTGATAACCATGCCTATACCATGCCTGGAATTTCAAGGCACCGTACAGGAAAATGAACTAATCATCGATTTGTCAATAATGTCAGTCTGAAAAAAACCAAACTGTATATTAGATAGTGACATACAAAGAACTAAGCAATAAATTTTTGTTGCATAAAAGATTCCCCTTACACATATGTGCTAGTCATTCCCGTATCTAGGGGGCGGTGCTCATATCCGTTACAAAGCTGAAGAGCCAGTGCTGTCTGAAGACGTCTCCGTGGTCATGTGGCCAGCTTGACTAAATGCCAAAGCCGCACGCAACGCTGTTACCTTCCCACCAAAGATGGTCCCTATTTATTGCATACTCCTCCCAATAAGATATTTTGGAACTGCTTACTGGCATAGTTTGGTCAGAATCCTCATTCTTCTGTTGCTTGCCATACTTCTGGAGATATCCATAAATTCTTGTAGCTTTCTGTTGTGGTAATTATTGTAATGTGATCTAAATTCATTTTCTATTACAGTTTCTTATAAATAGGAAAAAATCTAAAGTATTTTGACTGCTAATATACTTATTGTACAGAAATTCAGTATATAAATTGCATCTTGCTGATCTTTGAACTAGTTATCTGTCAAGTGGGATCTTTTAGTACCCACATTCTTCTATGTTCAAAAATCTTTTGGAAGACTTTCCCTTTTTTTCTATACTGTTTCTATGCTCAATATCTTTACAGATGCCATCATAATTCTGCTTATCTATTCTCTGAATTTTTAAAATTAAGTCTCTTTCCATGATCTCAGGTTTTCTTAGTTTTGGCTTATCTCTTCTTGACAATTTTCCATCATCTGTTCTGACATGCATTATTGTTACATCTGCTGCTTGATCTTTTACAATCTCTTTTCGTATTGACTCTTAACAACTTATTTGATTTCATTCTACAGTTCTAGTTCCTTATAGCAGCAATACTTGATTTTATCCTTGAAAATGGTGGTGGGTATATGCTTAGAATCATATTGTAGAAACTTCTTGGCTTTCTTTCACTTTAGCTTGACTTGGAACTTGTAAACGAGCAATTGATCCGCTTCAATCTCAAATCCCTGGCCACATTTTTTTTCTATTATAACAACATTGCCAATGATTGCCAATAATGTAGTGTTTAATTTTTGAATGCTGTGTCTGGAGATGTCCGTATATGTAGCTGTTGTTTTGGTTCATTTGAAGAATGTGTTAACAATAAAGAAATTATTGGATTGTCAAAAAATTTGTTTTTTTAAATTTCCTTAGTAAAAAAGCAAATCAAAACTACTCAATTATTTCAATTCATTAATATTTGAGATGTCACTGTGTAGTTGATTCATTATATGATTTCACTGTGTTGATTTTCCATAGCCATGTTTCTTATCTTCTATGTTCCCACTGTAATTTTGTTTTCAGTTTCAGATTTTATTTTCCTACATTACAACTTCGCCGCAACTAGATGTCCAGAACATGGCTTCAATCTAGCCACTTCATAAAACCATTAGTAGTACTCAAAAAGCTCAACTGTTCTTAATGTCGTATTTGCTGCCATTTAGTTAAGTGCCACTTGGTCCATAAAGCCCATCATCTGGCATTATATCATCAATCACTTTATTCTGTCTATCCAGGTGGTTTTCATGGTTAAATACAGGAATGACCTACCATTGCCTTTCCCATGCTGTATGAAATATTTGCAGTTGTTGCAATCATTCATTTCTTTTTCCTATATGACTGCTTCCGTATATAAATCCCTGTCAGCTTTAAATATAACATGTCTCAATGTGTGTACAGAATTTTATAATCAAGCTAATTCAATATTCAAAATATATCATTACTTTTCTTTCATGGATAAGAGGATTCTCTAGTTTTTATTTTGTTCTCATCTGAATTTTTTATTTAGTGATATTTCAAAACTCGCTTTCTTTTCTTAAAAATATAATTAATGAAGTATTTAGGCCAAACCTAACGTAGCTTTAAGTCAGTATCAGTAGAAACTAGCTAGAACTCTGATTAAGCAATCATTGTCCTTCTGAATAATTACTGTCATGTTCCCATTATATAAATTTTGATTGATATTCTGACATTATTTCATTGGTTCCCATTAACTTGATATTTTGTAGATTGTCTTCTATCTAGTCTAAATGCTACAAAACTGAACGCAAGTTGTGCTCATTGATCACAGTGTGTGGTGTATATGACAACCTTTCAATAGATATAAAATTATCATGCAAAGTTTTAAATAAAAATGGAATATAAATAATTAAGCATTCTTTATTATAGATTCCAACTTATGTGCTGTTCCTCTGATGAATGACAAAAACAATTTATGATACGGCTTTCAGTTATGGATGGGAACTGAAAGAGCAGAAAGAAAGAAATGGGAGAATATAATCTTCAGAAGAGATATTAATATTCAACTTCGTTGCATGTGGACATGACATTCTTTATTGTTTATTATGGCCAAATATGTACTATGGCAAACTATTCTATGCATTCTCTACACAACAAAATTAGAATCCTCTGCATGTGAAGTGGATTTAAAAAAAAAAAATTGAAAATATTGTGAATGTTTAGAAAAAGGGGATTATATAAGGCTATTACAAAATAAATTCACTAATTTAAAAAAAATCTAAACTGATGGATCACACTATTCAGCATAATGTGTTTCTCATTCTCCAAAATAAGGCTTCTAAATCTGTTAAAGAAGATAATAATGCCTTGAATTATATTCAACTAAATCTGTGGGACATCTCCTTTTCTCATAAAAATCTCTCAGAAAATTGAGGAATCCCCTGGAAGAAAATTAAGGGAACTCATGGACTAAATGTAAGTGAAAGTCCTACTGTAAAAAGAAACAGCTTACATAACACAGAGTGAATCATGTTGATATTTAGGCTTTTTTTCTTGAAATTATAGCAATGCAGTCTCCCGACTAAGATCCCTTTAGAAAAACTTCATAAAATTTTATATTTAAGAGGAATTATTCAGACCAAGATAACCATTTGATTTTTGTTATTGGAGATTAGGTTTTTTTGCTGTCACATAGGCAAACATCGTTATTTTTTAAATATTTAGGATACATAAGAGAGGCAGTTTGGTATTAAGGCACCAAGCTACAAATTCGGAGAATTCCAATATCCTTTTCTGCTTTAAACACAAAGCCAGCTGGGTGACTTTGGGCCAGTTGCGCACTCACCCCTCGAAAGATGGCAGTGGCAAGCCAAGAAACTACAGGGGCTTGTCCAAGCATCATCAGGAATTAAAGCTTACTTGAAGGCACACATTTATTTCTTGCAGGGCCAAAAAAACTGAATGACCATTAGCTGGCAGCAATACAGTTAATCCCATAATGTCTACTCTGTTACAATTAAAAATTTGCTATGAAATTCAAAGAAGCAGAGGTTCCCAAGTACCTATGTGTGTTCCTGAATGGTGAAACAGAACAATCTTAATACAGTTCTATTGCCTATAGATCTATTGGTATACAAATAGTGCACCACCTTTTCAAATTCTAAATGTAGAACTTATTTAGAATGGTTCAAAAAGGAAAATATTTTTACTACAGATTCATCCTAAATAGGCAAAAGGCTCTTAATACTAAAGGTAACTTCATAAATCTTCGTTTACAGTTGTAACCTAGGACAATCACGGTGTATCCACCAATCATTTTTAACTTAAGGCTAAACTTAATAATATAGTACTTGATAACTTACCAGCATAACCGTATTTTGATTTAAATCTTAATTCTAAAGCCCATTTTTTTAATATTCAAAGCAGAGACAGGTAGAGACCACGATTAAACCACGTAAGAATGTTCCAAGCAGCCTTTCGGACTTATAACGTCGTCGTCTACTCAAAAGCTTCCAACAGAAACCCGGCTGTTCGCGACACGTATTATTCAAGACAAGCAAACCGATTGCATGGAAGTCGGCCTACACTGACATGTCAATAGTGCACTGAGCTCCATTCGCGTATTTCACGCATCCATCCTTCGAAAGGGAAAAAAAAAAGGGGGGGGGGAGGTTTGCAACAAGTACAAAGAGAAAAAAAAGAACCAGAATGCGGTTTAACACCTGCTCCCGGACGGCTGTTTTTATTAGGATGCAGCAGAGCTCCTCAAACCGGCCACGCATGCGTGCTCAGTGTTTATTAAAAATTCACTGCGCCACCGTCCTTCCCAAAGCCCTTCCCTCGGGAAGGGAGTAACCTGAATCACCGACTCCTAAACGTCCTTCGGTACCTGTTCGAATCACCTGGGCAAGCCAAGTCCGTTGATTCTTCTCTCCCCTCTACGTCTCTTTACAGAACCACCCCTACCCCCGCCGCCGGTATTTCGAGAAAGTTCTAGCCGCACCACCCAAGAAGAGAAGATGATCTCGACGCTTGCGCACTAACACTTTCTCCGCCCTCTAATCGTAACCGTGCCCGTTATTCTTTTTTTTTTTCTTCTCCTTCTGGTCGATGGTTGTGCTAAGAAACGAGTTAAAGTACTGCCGCGGAACCCCTAGAAACGCTAAGAACGGGCAATTGTGACGTCGGCCTCTGCTCCGAACTCTCCTCACCTCCCTTCGCCTCGCTAATGTTCACGACCGCACCGCGTGTCTACCCGTTCCTCTCGCCCGACTCCCGTCACGTGAATGGCGTTTCCACCAATCCCGGAGGCGAGTGACAAACCGACATACTGACGGGCTTGAGGGAGGGAGGAGGGAGGGAGGGGGAGAGGCGAGGGAAAGGGGAGCGACTGAACTGAGGGGAAGGGGTGTCGTCCAAACCCGACTGATACCGTAGCTGTTGGAACGGGGTTGGAACTCGGGGCGCCGCTCACTGGCAGCGGGTGGCTGAGCAGCCTGGAAAGGACAGCCCGTCTTGTCAGGAGTCGTCTCTCTCTTCCGCTGAGGAAAGGTAAAGAGAGGAAGAAACTGCCAGTGTCGCTACCGCAGATTCGGGTCCGGGGAGGGGGAATGAAGGCGGCGGCGGCGGCAATTACGTGGATGACACCCGTGGTTAATATCGCGCTGAGGTGAGGGGGGGGGGGAGGAGAAGAGGTGGCGGGAATAAAATCAGCCGCGGTCGTGCTTTAACGCTGCTCCGAGATTTTCTCTTTCGCTTCCTTCTGCCATATATAGATATATACGTGTCTGTCAAACTCGCTCCTTTCTGCAAATGTGGCTGTTTTTCTGAGGGAGAGGGGAGCGTGTATGCCCGCCCCCCTTCAGCCCCAACCCGCTCTATAGATGGATGCGATGGACAGACGTCGGCGCGTGTATATTATTCGTGCCTGTGTGTACGTATGTGTGTCCGTGTGTGTGTGTGTTCGTGTGTGCGTGCTCACAAGCGCGTGTACGTGTGCGGGAGCCGGGTCAGTGCACAGTCTACCGTGGTGCACCCCGCGAATCGCCCCTTCTTGGGGTCCTGGGTGTTTTTATGCTGAGCGGGAGTCGTTTCGCTCCGCTGTGTTTCCCCCCGGCGCGTTTGAGAGGAAGAGAGAACACTCCTCCTGCTTCCCACCCCCTTTCTTGCATTGCCTTTCCCTCGTAATGGAGGTGCTGCAGCCGGTTCGCCTTCCAAGAACGGGCACGAACCCTCCTCGGCTCTCCCGACACGCCTTCTCTCAGCCTCCACGGAAAGGCTTGCAATTCTCTGGAACGGTCGCTCCGGAGGCAGCTATCCCCAAGCTTTCTGACGCTCCCAGCCTGTCACCTTTGGCGCGGTTGCAGCTGGAGCCATGGCTGCCGCTGCTGTCACTACTTCTCCGGGCTTGTGGGCTGGTCCCTGATACGCCTTTTCTCTCCGCGTTCCCCATCGTATACGGTACTAAGGCTTCGGCGTTTATGGGCCAAAGTAGGGTAATTCATAGCTATCCTAGCGCTGCTAACTCCCCGAGTTTTCTGGTCTGCAGCATTGTCAGCCCTTTTTTAAAAGGAAGAGGCGGTGGTTAGCGGGCGCGCGCGCGCCCCCGCCCGTGAGTGTTTGCGTACATTTCTACAGGCTGCTGAGGGGGGTGAAAAAAAGAAAAAAAAGAAAGCATAAACGGTGTTTCTAGAGCTTACGGAAATAGTTATTGCCAGCATCATTCTGATGGACGGTGTGTGCTAGGAGCAAAAGAGTATTTAAAAACTGCGCCTTAAGTTCAGACAAGCCGGTTAGCCTAGTTTGGTGCAAGACATGTGTCTCTTGAGACGGAATAAAATATTTATATCTTTCTGTTATATATTAAATAGCTTTCTGTTTCTTGCTTGACTTTTGCCAGTGCTAAAATTCTTATTTAACTTTTAAAAGTGAACCGACTTGGAAAAAAAATTTAAAAAGGAAAAGGAAAAGAAGTGCACTCTTTGGCTAAAAATGGCCAGAGTTTTGAGAATGAGAAAAATAGCATATTGAGAATCATGGAGTTTGGTGAACGTTGATAACAATATTAGATATTTCTAAGTGGTTTTAGGCAAAACGCTCTCCATGTTTACCATAGTGAATACTTATTGCAATTATACTGAAATTATATAGTAATGAATTATGTAATTAATAAATATACCTGGAAGACAGAAGTATGGCAGAAGATTTAATTGCTTCTGTGCCTCACACAAGCCATTACTTTTGGATCATAGTGACTGAAAATAATTGCAGATGTCACCGATGTATAATGGTAATTGATTGGTCTTTGATGTAGTCTTTTATCTGGTTCCAGAAATTTAAGACTGAAAGTTCCTGTTTCTTTCTAAACTGAGAATAGGGGAAAGTCACTCCCCCTGAAATACATACATATGTATTATTTGGGAATAAATACATCTATATATAAGAATCACTTGTTTATCTGTTGTCCTAAATGAAAGGTTTCCCTTCGTTTTGCTCACAGACATTCTGGAATTTTTTGTTTCTCACCCTTTTCCTTACTATTCATCTTGACCTGTATATTAGAGTCAATCACACATAGAAATTTGGTTAGCTGTAGAATAGTGTGCAAGGAGGTTTTGTACTTTTTTAATATGATAGATACTGGTAATTGTGTGCCACATGGCATGATGTGAAAATGTCATACAATGTTGGCAGTATTTCATCTGGCAGAAGAAAATGAGGTTATAAATGACATGGTAACTCTGCCAGATTGGACCAGAAAAGATAGCTCAGTGTTGATGACAGGTAGAACTGTACTTAACCTGCTGTTTCCTTAGTTGAGCTCTTTTCAAGATTGTAATCCAAAACCCTAATCATAAGTGTGTTGGATTATTGCATTGTATTTGCATTTGAAATTGTTATTTAGCCATACATAAAAGTATTTGGGGGGAAAGTTTGGTAATTTCCGTTTGACACTAATATTCATAGAGATATAAAGTATATGAGTAGTTGTAAGTAGGCCAAGAAGGTTCTACCAGCTGTGTAAGTCAACCCACCCACCCCTGAGATAAATGCTCCCTCGTTCTGCTATTTGGAATCAGTAACATGGACTACTGCACCACAACATAAATATGTGCTGGAATAATGGAAAAATGATTCAGAATTTCTGATAATCATGCTTGTGGTTAAGAATATTCATTCTTATTTATTCTGAATACTATTCAGATCCGTTCTATAACACATTTTACATGCACAGGAAAAGTATTTCACTCCACTTAAAAGATTAGGTAGATGGTATGGAAGTGCTATTGGATCCATTATTAACATTAGAGGCTCAAAATAAACAAATGTATAAAGGTTAAAAGTAATAACTAATAGGCTGTTAAAGAGTATGATTGTATAGTAATGATTTATATTAATCGGCGCTACATACTTGACTATGCAAAATGAGTTTACACTATTTATAGTGTTTCTTATTGTATTGTTTGTGGGTTTTTTTGCGTGTTTATTCATGTCGATATGTATATATAATTTCTATGTTCATTTTAAAGGAAAACTCAAAATTATTTAAAAAAAACATTAGAGGCTCAAAGATTTCAGA
The DNA here is from genome assembly GCA_027560375.1 of Imantodes cenchoa. Classification (NCBI taxonomy): domain Eukaryota; kingdom Metazoa; phylum Chordata; class Lepidosauria; order Squamata; family Dipsadidae; genus Imantodes; species Imantodes cenchoa. The sequence goes on from JANHGD010010251.1 coordinate 13,779, forward strand.
GGCTTTTACTGTTATTTATTAAAATAAAATTAGAGCTTGTGACCAGCTTATTTTGTAAAAATTATTCATGTTCTCAAAACGTCCTATGGACAATTACAATATCTGCAACTGTTCTTTGGAAACTAAAAACTAAGGTTCATTTAAATCAGCATCTATGCCATCTGGACTGACAGGTGCAAAATATATTATGTTGTTGCTTTGCAGTGTCTATAGTCCATTTCCAAACCCAGTTCAAAGTACTAGTGTTCAATTTACTAGCACTAAATGGCTTAGTAACTTAGGAACATCTCTTCCTAATATTTACCTATTTGGATTCTAGTGATCTGTGTATAAGGCTTTTCTCCAAGGACCTTTGCCAAATTAAGTGAGGCAGATAATCACAAAAAAGGCCTTTTTAGGACAGGTGCTTTGTTTATGAAACCTGAAAACAAACCTGGAAAACTTTAATACCTTATTGTGTATCTTGAGCAATCATTTTATTCCGATTTGTAGTATTGTTATTCTTTGTTACTATTCTTTGTTTTTCTCTCTATGGGTGATGTAGAAAGTAGCATACAGAATACATCTAATCAAATTATTGAGATTATAGTATTAACCAATTTAAAATTGTTGCCAAGATGAAAGATAGTTACTCCATTTATAGGCTAGCTGTTTTAAATAAGCTTCAGATTTGCTGTCTTCTTCTCCCTTAATTATATATTTTGATTCATGGACAAAATTTCGGCATGTCTATGAATGATTGTGAAAGCACCATGAGTATTTTGCTTACAAATGCATTTTAGTTAGTACTCTGTTTTCCCCAAAATAAGACTGGGTCTTATTTTCTTTTTACTTCCAAAATAAGCGCTTGGCCTTATTATCAGGGATGTCTTATTTCCCCCCTCTATCTACTGGTATGAGGTAGGGGGTGGGGCAAGCGGCCCCTTGTGCCAGGTTCTGGAAGAGCCACAGCAAGCCATCCCACCATCCACAAAACAGCTCATTCGTGGGTGCCATTCAGTGTGCCTTTCCTCAGCAGCTAGGATCATGTGCCAGAAAATCTTCCCCCACCTACAGATCGTTATTTTAAAGAGGAGCCCTGTATAGACACACATCCAAAAACACTCTCTCCATGGCTTTGGAGCCTCCAGTCTTGCAATCCTGGGAAGCCCCGAGGTTTGCTCTGAAGCTGCGGCAGAGCGTTGCACAAGGAGACCTCCGCAGCTATGGTAACATTTCTGAAATGTTAACTTTTAATACCGTACTGGGCCATGTGGGTTGGGATGAAATACTCATTGGCAATCTTCAGTCTCGAAAGACTATGGTATAGTGCTCTGGAAAGAGTTCCTAGAACAGCATGTAGTGTGGCTAAAAAGGCCAATCCGAAAGTGGCAATCCCTTCCACATTGAGGGCAGATCCATTCTGTCCCCTGCCTGGCCCCCAGATTTTGCTGGTTCCGGGACTGCCTCTTTGCCTCAGCATCCCGAGCAAGTGTCTCCTCAAAATGGAGAAGGCCATGCTGCATCTTTAGCCTCCAAGCTGAACGATCAGAGGTCCAGGTTTCCCAGCTGTTAATGTCCATTCCCAAGGCCTTCAAATCCCTTTTACAGATATCCTTATATCGCAGCTGTGGT
>JANHGD010010255.1:32828-43277 GCA_027560375.1 Imantodes cenchoa
AGTGCCGTCTCCACCGGGCCATTGCGTGCCGCGATCTTTTTTGTTATTTTTTTTCTGCGCATGCGCAGAAGCGTCCCCTTGTGAGAGGATGCTCGCACACGAGAGATTTCAGCTATTTTTTTGCTTCCACACATGCGTGGAAGCAAAAAAAAGCAGAAATCTCGTGCACGTGAGCGTCCTCTTGTGAGATTTTGCTTCTGTGCATGCACAGAAAGCAAAATCGCATGAGGGGGGCCGCACGTGCGCACATGAGGGGACGCGCACGCACCCACAACATTGGACTGCACACGCATAGCTCCAGTCATGAAAGGTAAGTGGAAACTGCCCCTGAAGGGCAGCCAGCAGCAATCAGCAGCCATGCCAATAAGGCAGCCACCAGAAAGATTATTTTAACCCATGTCCTTTGAAAGATTGGATAGGGTTGATTTGAATTTTCCCCAAAAAGGCAGATTTGGAGAATGCTTAGAGTGGATATATAAGGAGATATCTAACACAGTGGAGTCTGAGACATAAGGTAGGTCTCCCTTCATTTTATTCTGTTGGCTACCCCTGGAGTTACGATTGTTTCTTGGTCCCTGAAATTCTCTCTTTAGCACTATTGCCAAGACTCCAATCTGTAATTAGGGTTTAAGACTTTGATTTAAATATATAGTGAACTGTTGTGTAAGAATCATTTGTTCATTCAGATGCTAAGTAGAGTAACTCCTCATTAATTACTAGAAACCTAAATGGAACTTGGACAGTTGCTGACCTTATTCAACCATTTCATCAGTGGGTAAAATTGGTGATTGATTTAAATTGATTCTGCCAATTGGATTGACTGAATCTAATGGATAGAATATATACTGCGGCAAATGTGTCATTTATCCATCTGCTTAATGTCTGTGGACATTCTCAGACATCCAGGTCATGGTTCTCCCCAAAGTGCTTTTAAAAAAAAAAAAGCAACTGTTTTTCCTTGAAGATGTTTCACTTCTCATCCAGGAAGCTTCTTCGGTTCAGAACTAAAGAAGCTTCTTGGATGAGAAGTGAAACATCTTCAAGGAAAAACGAAGGAAGTCCAGTTGCCTTTTGAAAAAGCATCTTTGGGACACTATCCATTTGCTTCTATACCGCTAAACTACCCAATCAGTAGGTAAAAAGACTGTCAATCCTTCTTCATTTATTTTATCCCTTCAATTCTGCCCCATAAACACTAACCACACTTTCCCTTAACATATGATCATATTAGTACGAAGGATTATGCATGCTATGAAAGAATATTGAAATGTGTTTTTATTATTATACCCTCATAGATCTGTGTAAGGCAGCTTGGGCTTCCTTAATTGTGGATTTAATTACTCTATAATGTTATTTACTTGTACGGTATTTACTAATACCATATAGAATTATCAATTATCAATACTCTTTAATACTTTTCCTCTCTCCACTCCATTCTAGAAAAAACAAACTAAATTTTCCAACTGATTCTTGCATATATCTACTTATTTTTTAAGAGTGATGCTCTTTTTTAGGAAAAAAAAAACTAACTTTACTCTCTATGGAACACTTCCTTCCTGAGAAAGAACCTGAAGAGTTGTATCTTTTCAAGGAAGAGCAACTTACTCAGAGGCCAAATTAAAGCCAAAGAAAAATCAGAATGAGATCTTCTAAAGATGTCCTACTTCTTGAGGCCAGCTGAGTGTGGTGATTATTCTATTCAGAAACTACCCTGGAAATCTACCTCCAAAATCCTTTTTCCTAATTGGTCCCAATATCTTCTTTTTCATTTATTTTACAAGCTCTGCTCTTTTTAACTCCTATTTCTGCTGACCACCAGAAATTTTTGCTCTAGCTGACCTACGTTAGTTTCAGGATAAACAACAGATTGTATTAATCATCATACTGTCCTTTTTATTTACTATCAAATAAATGTGTCAAATCCTGACTTGGCCTGGGTTCATTGTGCACTTCTTGGGGAGTATTAAACTTTTCCCCAGCTTCTTCACTTTTGAAATCTACCAAGTGGGACTTTTAAAAGTACAATTTTCATCAGTTAAGATGTTTTCCTACTTTTTAAAAAATGCCTGGGTGATAGTAGAAGAATTTTGGCAGTGAAGTGACTGCAGGATGTGAAACATTTAACCCTCCAAATTACATATCCTAATCCATATTAAAGCTTGAGATCAGACACATGTCATTGGTTAAATCATTGTCATAAAATTCATCAATATTGATCACCATGCCGGCCAATGAAAGCCAAGTGAATGTTTGTAAATAAGCTATCAAAGCATGACCTTTATTGGATCTTCCTGTTATTTCTGCCAGTTTTAATTGTAAGCTAGTAAGCTTTGAAGAGCTCTGCTTAGCTTCATAGCAATAGAAAAATAGCTTTATTGGCATTTGATGGGCTGTCAGGAGTAGGCCTCAGTCACAAAGTATATTAACCTCAGTTAGAAATAGGTTTTTCACCTCTACCAATTAATTGTTACAAATGTTAATATACCTCACTATGGAACACATTGATTTATTGTACCAGTAATTTAAATTGGCTCAAATAGGGGGTCAGCTTTAGCCATACAACTAACCTTGGAGACACAGCAATATAGGGTCACATACTCAAGTAAAATTCCCTTCACCACCACCGCCACCACCCCACACACACACATATACACACACACAATGTGATTTCCTCCTGACTTGAGACAAGAGGAAAGTAGTTGTTTGAAAACTCTACTGTAGGAGATGAGCAGACTGAGTCCAAGGTAGGGATCAAACACATAATTAGTCATCCCTTTGCACCCACAAGAGATCTAAGTCCAGCCCACTTTGAATGCTTGTGACTGTTATTTACCACCAATTGTTTGGACTATTAGTAGTTCATATTTTTGTAGAGAGCTTAAGCTTGCAATAAATCTTTATACCCATTTGAACTGCCTGGCTCTCCTGATTTCCTTGGCATTCAACATCTACTTTAGATAGTTGATAGTTCTTACTGTGGCTCCCCAAAAAAAGGCTAACAGAAGGTCAATCATTAGGTGCTGCTCCTGCTATCAGAGGATGAGAAGCAGAGAAGGGAAGTCTTTCCTTTCTGCCCTGCTGGACTTAGTCCAGCAGTGGGCTGTTCTCGGTTCAGCCCAGTTCTGTGAACCGGTAGCACTGGTGGCGGGAGGCTCCACCCATCTGCCTGGGACACTTCTGCATGCTCAGAAGCATCTCACACAAGCACAAGTGCAAACCGGTAGCAAAGGGCTTTAGAACCCACTACTGACCTAGTCCCCACCCTGCCAATGATATTCACTGCTTCTCTCATCTGTTACTTCTGCACTTCCTGGAGATCATTGCTACCAATTGCAACATTCTTCCATTATAAAGAAGGGACTTCACAAGAGTAATGGCTTGCCATGGCTGCTATGGTTGAGGCCTTTGGGAGGGTCTCTGCCTCAAGCATAAAGGAAATGCAAGGAGAAGCAGACTGGAGAAGAGCAGAAAAGATAACGGTGTTGTATCCCATGGAGATGAGAGAGAGGCAGGTAAGTAGGAGAAAAATGAAGCAGGATTGACCTGTCAGAATATCTGTTGGGAAGTGGTAGCAGGCTTGGTGGTGAGAATAAAAACCTAGCATTCAAAGTAAAAAAAAATGGTGGCCAGAGAGGATTCAAAGGAGAAATGGTTATGGGGCAGCACCCTATGTTGTATTTTCCTACCAATTATCTTGACCCAGCTTTAGTTCCACAGGATGAGGGTGGTTAATAAAAAGAAAAATACAAAAAAGGCTGATTTAAAATACAAAAAAGACTAGGGCAGGAACCAGATATTCCTGGGTGGTCTCCTGGAATAAAATCTAGCTGATTGGATTTACTGGCAGAACCTCCATAGTGTATAACCACTTTATATCTGCTGTAATTGTAAAAAATGGTTGTGTGGTATTCAGGTACAGTATAAAGAAGCAGCATGTGACATTTCCAGAAGACTTAACCTTGCCAGAACCATAATAATACCAACACATTTTCAGAAGTTGGTAGATTTCTTCTAAGAATGTACTTTTTACGTAATAATTTAAAAAGTACATTCACCATTGGCTCAACATAATTTCTCAAGATGTCCAACAGTTTATTGAGACTACAGACTATCATTGTCTTCATCTTTCTATCTTTGTCTTTAAAAGGATAGATATGGTTCCTCCAAATGCCTCAAGATTATCCTCTAAAACAATAGCAATAGCAATAGCACCTAGACTTATATACCGACAGGCCGGCCTGGCCTAGTAGAATAGTGGGTAGTTTTAAAGGGTTAGTTTTTTAAAGGTTTTTTAACAGCCTTCTAATTATATTTAATCTAATTTTAAAATTATTTATAGATGTTCATAGTTTTTTACTGTTTTAACTGTCTGGCTGTGAACCGCCCTGAGTCCTCAGGGAGAAGAGGGCGGTATATAAATCGTACAATAAATAAATAAATAAATAAATAAATAAATTGTCCCTGCCTCTTTTAAATTCCTGTGGTAAATTACTTTCTCTTGCCCTTTTCTCAATCTGGCTGTTTTCTGAAGTAGAGGATTACAACTCATATCATTCTAGCAATTACAGGAACTGGACATATTAGCTGCTAAGAAGAGAGTTCTATCCGAACACATCTGAGCATACAAGATTGAAAAGTCATGGCTCCTTGGCAAGTTATCTCAATATGTCCCTTATTTTAAGAAGTCATATCAGCCTGGCGTGATTTAGCATATATCTTGCATATCTCCTAATAAGGGAAAGAATTCTGAAGCTGCTAAAAGTACACAATATAGCCCCAAATGCTGTCACCCCAATTCCCCTTTCTGAAGAGACAGAAATTACATATTCTAAATTAATTTATCTTAGGTAAACAGCAAGGACCATGTTATAAACAGTATTGACTTCACTTCAACTTGTTAAACTTTTTCATCCTCATACTTTATAAACAGAAGTGAGGAAAATTAATGTATGTACATAACAGCAAATGTTCTCTTACCATTTTACTTTTTAAAAAGCACTGTTTTTATCTTATATAAACAGTGGCGATGGAATTATAAACACCATTATTCCACCTCCATGTTAATGCTCTTATTATCTTGCATAAACAGAAGTGAACGCATATGTACATGACACTAATCAATCCTTTTCTTACACAAAAACCTAGATTCTTTTTATCTTTCATAAACAGTAGGGGAAGATTTACTGAATGAAAAACATAGAGTTCCTGTTTTATATATGGGCAGGGAAGAGAAGAGGGAGAGAATATCAGCATCCTGGATACATATTCTAACAAATGCATCTCTGTGTTTATGTCTATCTCTAGTTAGTCACAAACAATGCTTTCCACAGTGTGTTGTGGAAAATATTTTCTATTTTTTTCTGTTGCTAAGGCTCAGAAAGAAAAGATCTAGAACTTACAGGCCCTTTTAAAATCAATACCAGTTTAATAGTGGGGCCCCACCTAACTCACAAATGTTTTTCTGTAACAGCTTTTTCACAAGACATTTAAATAGGATGATCGCCTTTGCAATCTCTACAGTATTCAGTGTAAGCTGGCCAAATACTTACATCCTGATAAAAAAGCAAATTTGTAGAGATAATTATGTGCTGTAGAAATCAATTCAGCAGAATGTTATTCCTCCAATGATTTTACATGGATTACATGGCAACTCTAAACTTATGTAGATGCTGTAAAATGTCTGGAAAACTGTAGATTCTAACATAGAAATTCCTGTGTACCGGAGCTGCATTTCTGTTGTTGCTGAAATTAATATATTTATACAACTTTGAAAAAACCATAGTAAGTTCTATTATGCAGATGAAAACTAAATTCTTTTCTAGATTGTGCGTGGCCCATAAATTCATTGCCACACTCAGTTCTTATCACTATTACTATGATTGGGTCATTCTGTGATTTTTCTCAAGAAATAGCAGATTCTGTATATCTTTTTTCACTATTAGGCTGGAGGATGTGGATTCAAATATCAAGTTTTGTGATTGGTCACGGCACAATGACAAGTATTTGATTACTAGGTGTGACTGGCCCCTGCCCCCCAACATTTGAATGTGTGCAATGACCAAAAGATTGAGGACCTGTATGAGTTACTTGCATGAGAATTGGTTTTCTGGATAATTCCCCTCTCCCAATCTACCCATCCATTTCAATCATTTGAAGATATATTTTTGTTTATAAACAAAACATGAAGATAATGACATCTCTTTGGATTGCATAATTTTTTTCCAGTTAAAGTTTTCTTATATTTCATTACCAACATTAAACTCACTGTAATTACATGCAGCTCCAACTGAACATACGTTAAAAAAATATAAACAGTAAGTTCAGTTTATTTTGTAAAACAGTAAATGTTTAATTTTGGGTTTCTTATTGATTTGATCCTGACATTAGCAATTCCTGGTTTTTCCACTTGGACAATACCAAGCTAACTTGATTCTACAAAGGCTTCCAAATCCAAGACATTTGCATTTAACCTTGTATTAGCTAAGTGTATTATTCCACATACATTAGCTGAACCTGTGTGTAAAAACAGAGTATGGGTCAACTATTGGTATGATTTTCTATAAGTCTTTTGCCCCTTCTTTTATTTAAATAAGGTGAAATTTCAGGGCTCAATTTTACTTATAGTTTTGTAGCAACAAGACAAATACCTACACCACAATATACAAGCAGATGGACTCCAACACTCTAATTCTTCTGTAAACTGCAATTAGAGAATTTTCTAAAGCCTCATCACTGTACAGCTGGAATACAAATTACTCCAAAATTCTAACATGTTAAATTGAAATGTGCAATATTACTGAAAGATCTTGCTCTGAGGAAAAAAAAAGGGAAAGAAATTTTTCAAGCAAAGGAACCTTTATCTCAACAGCTTATAAATTCAGTGCCATAATGCACTGTAAGAAAAAGGATTCCCGAAATCATGAGGACAGTGCATTATCAGATTAATATTAATCTCCAGAGTGCTAGATTAATTTCCTGTCCATGTTAATGTCTTTTTGATTAGGATGGAAAATAATAGAAAAAAATCAATTGCAAAAAGTAGAAAGATTTAAAATACTAACAACTTTTAGAGCTTTTAGCCCAATAGATGTAATTAAATGTTAAAAGCTAGATCAGTGCCACATTATCAATTATTTCGTGCTGTAGATGTTGTACAAAAGTCACAGAAATCTGGGCAAAATTTTACATAATACATGACACATTTGCTTCCCGTCAATGGAAATAATTTTTAATTTGCAGCAATGAAAATAAACAATTAACAGTTTGGGTTGCAGATATAAGAAAAAAATGATTGTGTTTGTAGAACTAGAAATAAACACATACACACAAAGTCAGTGGACACACTAGGTCAGTATCAATATAGTTATTCAAAATAGTTCTCAAGGTTGCAGTTAGGTGCATTCACAGTTAGTTTAAATGTATGCTTTTATATACATCTGACTTTAGTGAATAATCCCACTGCAAGGATTATTAGCCGAGTGTGAAGTTAGGTTGAGGAAGCATTTTGCTACCTATAATTATTTTGCTTGTTTCTTGAATAGACTTGGCTAAAAATTTACACCATAATCAAAAATATAAAGGATCCCAGAATACATGACTAAAATTTTGAGCCATCTAAAATACTCAGTGGAATAACAGAGGTGAGGTCAAATATTTTTTCCTGTAAAAATAAAATGAAAAAATTATGTGGCTGCTTATATTCCATGAAATAAACACAGTTAACAAACAAAATAATAAAATCACAAGACTAAAACTCTAAGATATCACCAGTGCTATCAGTTTATTCTCTTAAGAAAAAAACAAATCCTGGACTCATCTCCCATCTTGCCCCAATGGCTGAAAGAAGGCCCAGGCCTTGAGGGGAGGCTGTTGTATTGGGCAGAAGCAATTATATATTTTTTAAAAAGTTTGTTTCCTAGGTCCTACCACAACAACTGATAAAGGGCATGTCTCACAAGAGGTGGTCCTGCAAATAAACTTGCCCCATGCTATACAGGCCTTTTGAAGATGATAGCCAGAATTTTAAATTGTACCAGTAAAGAAACTGGGAGCTATGCAGCTTGCCAGCATCAATATTAAATATGGGCAAAGTGGGAGGCATTTCAAATTGCGTATATCACTGCATTCTCAATCAGTTAAAGTTTCCACTGAGAGAGCAACTTCCATCTATAGTGAATTCATTGCAGTATTCCAAAGGAGATGTATCTATAGCATGAAGGACCATGAGCAGGGTCTCCTGGTCCAGGAATGGGTACAATTGATGCAAAAGATAAATTTGTGCAAAGAGTCCCTTAGCCATGGCTGCCACCTACTCCTTGGCTAGAAGTCACAAGTCCAAGAGACCACCAAAATGCACAGGAATTAAATACGACAATTTTGTAGAGCTCAGGGGCACCCAATGTAAGAGGAACCTAGGCTACATCTATGCTCCCTCAATACTGGCTGGAATAGGCTAAAGAGAAAAGAGAACCACCAAAGAATTGGCAAAGAAGTGTGCCAAATCATTTCAGAAGAACAGCATCAAAAGGTGTCAAGACATACAGGATCATCCACAAACACAGGCAATGCACCTCTGTAGTACAACCCAGACTGAATTCCCTGAAAAAAGGAAGGTTCAAGACAACACAAAAGTTATCCAATGAAGTTCTCTTGAAAAGGGAGAAAACCAATTGGACCTTAACGACAAACAGAAGCACCCTTTCCACAAAGAAACATTAATATTCAAAGACGAAGTAAATTAAGGAAGTGCTTTGATTATCTGGACTGTTGCTATCCTACTCCTATTATGTGTACTGCACTCACTTCTGCTTTGGGATAGCATTGTGAGGGCACATCTCTCCCTGATTAAAGATTTTTCAAACTTCGGAATCATCAGAATATGTTTTTTAAAAACTGTGATTATTGCGCAAATAAAACTTTTCATTACATATTATTTTGTTTTTAATGAGCTACTGGAATGACAACTAAACCCAAATGTTCAACAGGTAGCTTAATTCGAGCTGTGTCACTGTCTGCCAAACTAAGAAAGATGATGGAAGAAGATGGTTCTAATTTGTTAAAAGAGATCCTGGCTCAGGTAAAAGATCTGGCAGAGCCTAAATGTGATTTAAAACAGATGCATGAAAAAAATGACTTGCTATGAGGATTGATTGGTTGCCCACAAGATGATTACTCAAGCCAGTCATAATATTTTGGATAAACGAATTGCTTACTTAGAGTCACAATTACGTGGGGGGGAAAACTATGTGTGATTGGCATTGAAAACTTTCCAAGTCAATCAAACCTGGCTGAATTTATGGAGAATTCTTTTTAGAAAGCTTTTCCTTGCAGGAACAGATTTTCCAGTCAAGATTGATCATGTGATTAAAATTCCTTTAATGAAAAGGAACTAGTTCCCATTCTGTTATTGGAATTCCAGTGTTTTCCACAGATGAAATTTTATGTATATCATTTAAGACTCCACTGAACTGGGATTCTAGCTGAAGCAAGATACCACCAATTTGTCTTGATTTTACTAAAGAAGTCTCTGAAAAGAGAAGACTTTTCACAAAAGCAAGATGTCTTACCAGATCAATATAGCTTCAAATCTCCATATCTTCCAGCTATATTTTGTATTAATCACCAAGATCAGATTCACATATTTGAAATCCTCTGAATGCAGAGGCCTTTAGCCTAAGTTTGAAATATGGTAATGGACAAGTCTAATTGTGTTTCATTCCTTGGAATCTGTTTGTATTTGAGTGCCCAATGGTGCACTGGAAAAGACTTACTGTGTTTCTTAAGACTCTACATTTCTTGTCCTTTTTTTGTACTCCTCCTCATTTTTATTATGGTTAACTTCATGATAAAAACTCTGGGCATATTGCCAACTCTAATATTTATTATCTATTCATAGTATAGTGCAGTGATGGCCAACCTTTTTTGGTTTGTGTGCCAGAAGGGTGTGTGTGAGTGTGCTAGCATGTGTGCACGTGCCCACACCCTTTCCCTCCCCCATGCATGCGCACGTACGTACGCGCGCACACACACACACGTGCTGTCCCTGTGCATGCGTACAATCCCACCTCCCCACGCATGCACACAGGCCTCACTGAAGCCTGGGATGGTGAAAAAACAGGCAAACCAGAAGTTCAGAAAAACGCACTTCCGGTTTGCCTGTTGTGCTGTTTTTTGCACTTCGGAGGGTTCAGGGAAGCTTCCTGAAGCCCCAGAGTGCAAAAAACAGCGCAACGGACAAACTGGAAGTTCGGAAAACACACTTCCGGTTTGCCATTGTGCTGTTTTTTGCACTCTGGAATGTTCAGGGAAGCTTTCCTGAACCCTCCAGGGTGCAAAAAAACAGCACAACAGGCAAACCGGAAGTGCGTTTTCCAAACTTCCAGTTTGTCATTGGGTGCTTTTTTGCACTTCAGGGCTTCAGGGAAACTTCCCTGAAGTGTCCCGAGGACG
>JANHGD010010255.1:74860-88765 GCA_027560375.1 Imantodes cenchoa
CCAAGCCACACCTACCCATCCGTCATGAGGGCAGACAACTAGTTGTTAAAAAACACCAGGAGCCACAAAACCCTTTGACCCCCCTCCCTCTCCCTGTATCTCTTGGTGTATCTCTCTCACTCTCCCCACCACTCTCTCCCAGTGTGTGAGTGTGTGTGTGTGTCTCCCTCTCTTCCCCCGCCATTGCCCTTACCTTCACAGGCTAGGCAAGGAGTGACTGGGAGGAGAGGGCGAGGACACTGGGTGATCCCAGTGATGGGATCACCCGACAGGGAGCCACAGCAGAGGGCCCAAAGAGCCACATGAGGTTCCGGAGCTGCAGGTTGCAGACCCCTGTCCTAGACCTCTGTAAAGCCCCCTCTTCATTTTTCTGAGAAAGGATTTAGAGGCATTTTATTCCACCAGTCTTTCAACCCTAGCTACTTTTTAATGGTGTCTATCTTGGAAAATGTTTATTGATTTACCATAGCTGTGGGTTTCAGGATTTTGATTTAGTTTGTTGTTGTGTTTATACATTTAACTGGTTGTAACACATCCACAGCCTCTGGACTTGAGTGAGCTATAAAATTTTATAGTCAAATAAAAATAGAATAATAAAAGGGCTCAGCTAGACAGACTAATAAATAGTTAGAAAAGGGTGGAAACCAGGTGATACTTTAGATAACACTGAGCTTCAGCCTCTAGCAGTTCTCTGGAAAGCCATAAGATTCTCACCCTTGCCTTTCTTTACGTGTGCAATCTTTTCATCAGAGTGGCCTGACTCATGTATGATGCTGAAGTAAAATTTAACATACTGTCTACATGGACAAACCTCAAAGCTTATTTCCTCCCCCCCCTTTTTTTTTCTACAGCTATATGGAGGAGATCAGAAGTTCTCAGTCCTGTTTTTAATTGCATTTCTGAAACTGCTTGTTGTGTCTAAACCAAAAGAGATTGGATGTCAATTGTCATTTGAAGAAGCAAGTTTAGATTGAAATATAGTTTAGGATCCTGGCTTCTGTTTTACTATATACTACAAGTCAAGATGGGGAATAAGTGAGCTCATACTCATCCAGACCTATTGTCTTAGTACTAAAATTAGATTTAGTATCATGTTCAAACACAGCCCATCACAGGGATTCCATTAGTAATGAATATAGTTGCATTTTCTATGTGCAGGGGTTAAGCTTTGACTTAAAATCAGATTCTATGGGCAACGTCTTGCCTAAACGAGACATATATATTACAACACATCTTTTGATGTCATCTGTACAAAAAAGGGATGTTTGGAAACTGTTCTTATTCAACAGAGGTTCAGCAATGCAATGGAAATTGTGTGAAACAAAAGGGGAAGTCATTTTCAGGAAGCCTTTCTGAATGTCACAAAACCTGATGAGACACCCCGTGTTCTCATCAGTTAAACTTCAGTAATTGGTTCAGGGACAAGTCCAAATGTCAGTGACCCCATGAGAAGTCTTAACGCTAATGACTCTCATCAGTACAAAGGAAGAATCTTGAAGGGAAAGCTCAGCAAAATGGATGACAACAAACTCTCTTTAGGGACAGAAAATACCCCAATATTTTTTGACCTAGGATGTTGGTCAGATCCCATTTTCCTCATCAAAGCTAAGTTGCGGAAAGTTTCTCATCATTGCCATTCATTATTCCAGATAGAGTTACGGTAGTTGTAACATTTTAAAAGGTAGCTGATACACTGATAAAGGAATTGGGTATGTCTAGTCTAGTGAAAACAAAGACCAGGGGTGACACGATAACAATGTTCCAATATTTGAGGGGATGCACAAAGAGAGGGGGACAAGCCAGTAGTGGGTTCCTACTGGTGCGGTCCAATGCACCGTTCCGATAGGGGCTCACCCACTGTGCAATTTGTGTGCGATGGCTCCGGTGCTGTCTTCACTGGTCTGTCGCGCGCCATCTTTTTTCTGAATTTTTGTTCTTTTTTGCTTCCTGCGCATGTGCAGAAGCAGAATCTCACGAGGGGATGCTCACGCACATGAGATTTTGGTGATTTTTTGCTTCCGCACATATGTGGAAGCAACAAATTGATGAAATTGCACACGCGCGAGCATCCCCTTGCAAGTTTTCGGCGCATGCGTGGAAGCAAAATTGCATGAGGGGACGTGTGCATGTAGCAAGTGTGCGGCACACGTGAAACGTGATGATGCGTGCGCAGCACACCGGTAGGCAGATAAGAGGAACCCACTCCTAGGGACAATTTATTCTCCAAAGCACCTGAGAACAAGACAAGAAGTAATGGATGGAAACTTATCAGAGATCCAACCTAGAACTAAGGAGAAATTTCCTGACAGTCAGAACAATTGATCAGTGGAACAGCTTGCCTTCAGAGGTTGTGGGTGCTTCATCACTCAAGGTTTTTAAGAAGAGATTGGACAGACATTTGTCTGGTAAAGGGTCTCCTGCTTGAGCAGGTGGTTGAACTCGAAGACCTCCAAGTTCCCTTCTAGCTCTGTTTTTCTGTTGTTCTGTTCTGCTTTTTAGTTGCTCTGAAAAAAAGATGGATTTTTGTTTGTAATAAATCGAGACAAGGCAGAAGCGGCAGCCTGATCTCTTCCTGATACAGTCTTTGGAGTTCTAACTCACATTAGATGCTCTCTTTCTTTATGCACACACACAAAGACACATATACAATTATTACCTCTCCAGCTGCCATTCCATCTTCACAGTTTCTTAATAAGATTCCTCCTTCCTGGTTGTTTATAGTTTTTGGCCATATGTGATGCATAAAGTAACTGTAGGCAGTTAAATTGGTGATAGCAAAAGGATTCCCTAACATAATTAGAGCTTTATAGAGTTTCCCCCAGTCTTTCTTGGTTTTAACTAGCTGACCATAAACTGTTTTATTTTTCTTTTGTGCAAGACTTGTGTTGTTGGGAAGACTAATTTAATCTTGGATTATGGCCATGCTTGAAAAAGGAATGTTTTTCATTCTTTCTTTACTCTTTCCTCCTCCTCTTCTTCCCCCTTCTCCTACTTTTAGGCACACTTTTCTGTTTTCATTATTTTGCTTTCCTTCTGACGTCTGTGACTGCCTCTTTAAAGCACCAGCTAAATAAACTTTCCATTCTGTTCATAAGTACACTTTCCATGTGGAACAGTGCAATGGGCTTTCTAAATCCTCTGCTAGATTGATGCAAACAACCTGAAGTCAGAATAGTTCCAAGATGCACATCATCAGTGGCTGATAGACATTTATAGAGTAACCAAAAACCCTTAAAAAAGTAACAAAAGAATTGAAACACAAAGCACTTTGTTCTTTCTTTTAGTATATTATTGGGAATTTATTTATTTTTTAAAAAAAATATGGCCACCTGTATCAAGATAAAACAACTTTACATGGCTAACAATTTACAAATAATATATAAACAAGATTAAACTCTTAACACATTAGTGACAAATGTAGCTCAAAACACACACGTGTAAATGTTAGGCTTATTTCCACATTGGGGAACACATTGTGCCATGAATTTGCTTTAATAGAACAGTGGTATTCTAACTTTGATCCATATTATTTCTTTTGGGGGCATAAGGTTTTTTGCAGTTTACAAAGAAGCAGGGAGCTTTAAGTTGCAATTGGTAACCTCCTGGAGGAATAGTTGGGTTTCAAGGAACATGATGCATGTTTATTCTGGAAGCCAGTTCGATCCTAGCTGTTACTGATAGGTGGAAGTAGATAGGTCAAATTTCATGGCTCTTTGTTTATCCCAGGTGACTTGAGGGGATTCCATGTGTGTATGTGTGTGTGTGTGACACACACAGTCTCTCACACACAATGTTACATGTGGAGGAGCTTTGGTGTTTTTCTTTTGGGACAACATGAACAATCTTCAGTTCTAGGACCATATTCAACCCAGTACTAATTTCAAAAAGTGTAAACATATATTCCTGGTAGGTATGCCTGCTGGGCAAGAAAACAGTAAAGACATATTTATAGAGAAAACAAGATCAGAAAGATAAGGGAAGATAGAAGAAAAGATGGAGAAAGAGACAATCAGTGGTCTTGCCTCTCTAAAACTGACATGTGATACCTATTATCTATCTAAATCAGGGTTAAGCAACCCACAGCTTGGTGACTATATGTTCCACACATAGCTTTCAAGGATAGGATCAACATTTCAATAAATTGGGGCATTTGGGACAGGTTTAAAGAACAAAGTTGATATTTTATGCTCCATAGAGCCCTGGTTTAAACTTTGATTTGGTATATTCAAACTTATTCTCTCTTCATCCTTGCTATTTCATGAATTCCCCTATGTTGCAATCCTAGTTTGAAATCTTTTTAGCTGAATCTGATTTTTTTAATTGATGTGTAATACTTTGGCAGGAGGAGGGTGACATTTGTTTGAAAAAAAAGTAGAATAAATGTAATGTAAATAAATAAATTTGTTTCTGTGCTTAGAGAGATTTGGCAGTATTAACATACTTGCAGCATTTGGCTTTCCGATTTGGAAAATTAAGAATAGGTTGATTGATGACGGAGAACTGTTTGAAACCTTCTTAAATCACCACATTTCAAATGTTAGTGGGAAGAAATGGCTTTGTTTGTTTATGATAGCTGGATTTTTAAGTGCAGATGCCGAGATCACAACTGGTTTAATAATACCCAATTTTGAGTAAAGAAATCTTAAGTTTCTTTAAAATGGGAAAAAATAATAAGAATAACCTGCAAAGCATTGAAGGAACCCTCCCTTTAAATAAAAACATAAACTGAATGGTTTCAGTTCAATTTAAGGCTTATGAACTGTTGCGTTCAGGAAAATAGTATAATTATGCTCTCTTTTTGTCAAAAACACAGTTTTAAATATATAATCCCAAGCTAACATTGACAAGATCATGGCCAAGAATACTGTCATTCCTGAAAGAAAGCAGGGACATACTTGAACACTAATATGAAAAACAGACCCCATTGAAATACACATATAGAAACAATATACACATCCGAGTACTTAATATAAAGGTTAGTGTTACATTACACAACTGTTATGTTTCAGCATGGCTGACCTTAAAGTGTTATTATGAAGTCCAAAAGGAGTAGGAGAAAGAATTATGTATGCCCATTCTGCATGAATAAATATACTACTATGAATACATATGTTAGAATCTGTGCAATTTCCCACAGATTCAGTGTGTGAACATCATTTGGCCACCTAGCAGAATGCTTCTGTTGCTTATAGTTACAAGCACTAAAAAATACAAGAGTAGTTTCTGTGTGCAGGAAAAGAATATCAAATCATACCTTCTCAATTTTACAGCTTGTAGTTATACATCTTGTTCATTACTTTACACTAAATCCCGCAGGAAAAAAAAATTTCTTGGTACCAAGAATGATAAATTTCCTCCAAACTAACTCAGAATTGGAACAGAGGTCTGGGAAAACTCAGAATTATTTCTCAAAATAAAATAAAAGAGCGATCTTGAAAGCTAACCATCTGTGAAGGGCAATTTCAACTGACCCGGGTGTACAATGGCACTAAAAGTAACTGCATCTTAGAGACTGGGGGAGAATATGAGTTCAGTTAGACATGTTGCCAGCTGTGAACAGTTTATACCCAGCAATTATATAACTGCACAAATGAAATAGATGTTTTCTCTGTCTATACACTGTAAATGTTTACATCAAGTATGAAACCATAATAAGAGTGGCCAAGACAAGACGACTCTGAGAGTCTGTTCCTTATGGAAAAATAAAAGCCGCATCATGTTATTTCAGTGGGCCCTTAGGTATTATATGATTTGGTGAGTACCACTGAACTTAATTTTAAAGACAAAATGGTATCATGAGTAACATTTGATAGAATCTTATTTTCAGATTGCCTGGAAAATCCTTTTTTCTCTCAACATGACGAACTAATATGAGAGGTTTGTAACACTTTATTCAGTTTATTTAACTAGGGAAAATCAATTCTTGTTCTATGGCCTTAGGCTTTAAGTACAATATCACTGCTTTTACAGTAGATACACTTTCTTAGAAACTATGGCCACTAAAAAATCTATAAGGTTTTATTGAGGATTGTTAGTGCGATCCTCAATAACTGTTTAGAATTTACAAATGTGGTAGCATATTTTCCTTTCACAACCCAATGCAGATTTCTGAAAATTAATTACTATGAATTTCTGAAACACAGGTTAACTACTGGTGAGATTTTAAATAAAAGTTAGTGAAGGTTGAAATAAGAATTGTGAAAGTAGAAATGAATGTAAGAACAGATGGACAGGCATGTTCTTCCCCAAATCCAAAAATAGTAATTAACCGAAACTTTACTCTAGGTTTGTAAACTCAAAGCAGATGTATAGATGCTTGTTTAACACATTCTTACTCATTTAATTGGAAAGGTGTTGTGCTCTATTCTATCACTAAACAAATCTCATTGAAGACTTGAATGGCATTCTTTCTTTCTCATCACTCCTATAGGCACTTCAAAAATATAGTTTGGAAGGGAAGAGGAAGGGAGAGAACAGGAAGAAAAAGTTACGTTTTACCAGTGGAAATCCATTTGTACTGTGCTAAACGTCACTCTGCAAGTACTCTAAGTACTCTATTTTACAATTGTATTAAAGTCTATTTTTCCTTCACTGGGTGTTGACAGAGTTTATACTCACGCGCACACAGTATCAGCTTATGCAATTGAATTATAGCAACTGGAGAACTCACACCGTTAATAAATTGCTTCTAATTTAGACTTGTGCATCACAAATCTGACTCTTACAACACAAAATTATAGATTTCAGTCTTTATCATCTAGCACAGTGTTTCTCAGTCTTAAAAGCAAGCTGGCTGGGGCAATCTGATGATTGAAGTCCACACATCTTAACGTTGCCAAGTTTGAGAAATATTGTACTAACCTATACTCTCTGACCTACTTTGCATTCCTTGGCCAGTTTTACCATCTACTAATTCTTCAAGAGAATTTCATCAATGCTCCCCCTGTCCTCTCCTTCTTTCAGGATCAATTTTCTTGTTCCCGAGTCAGAATACAAAATACATTTTTAAGGGACCTTGACTGTTTTTTAAAAAAAAAAACTGGTTTGTATACCTTTACTGCAGATTAGCACTTGATAAAGCAGCATGGAGGCTTTGGAAAAAATATTTGAATGACATGATATCTCTATATCTACAAAAATCAAAATCTCCTAGCCATGGTATTTCCTTATGACACCATATGGAATGAAAACTGCACTTTAAAAAAGCAGGTATTCATACCTATGAAGGTATGTTGGTGAAGAACTCTTGAGAATGTCCTACCTGTCACTGACTACTTCAGCTTCAACCACAATAATACACGAGCACACAATAAATACAAACTTAAGTTAAACTGCTCCAAACTCGACTGCAGAAAATACGACTTCAGTAACAGAGTGGTCAATGCCTGGAATGTACTACCTGACTCTGTGGTTTCTTCCCCAAACTCCCAAAACGTTAACCTTAAACTGTCTACTGTTGACCTCACCCCATTCCTAAGAGGTCTGTAAGGGCCATGTATAAGTGTACCAACATGCCTACCGTCCCTGTCCTAATGTTCCCTTTTATTCGTAAGAAATCTCATGCTTTCATAATCATGTTTATTCATTTCAGGTACTCACAATCATGTTTATAATTTTATTTGTAATCTTATATATGCTTGACAAAAATAAATAAATAAATAAAAATACCAAGGACAGCCAAGAAAACAAACCAACAGATCATTAAACAAATCAACCCAGAGTTTTCACTTGAGGCACAAACGACCAGGGTCAATTTATCGTACTTCATACACATTATGCAAAGATTCAACTCTCTAGAAAAGGCTCTAATGCTGGTAAAAGTGGAAGGAAAAAGAAGAAGAGGATAACCAGCAGCAAAGTGAATGAATTCAATTACACTTGCTATGAGTGCACTGTTGGGAAACTTGAAAGAACAGGTTAGGAACAGATCATCATGAAGAAGATCTATTTATGTAGTTGCCAGAAGTCAAAAATAACTTGATGGCACATAATCAATTAATACAATCAATTTGTTTAACACCTATTAAAATTTAATTAATAAAATAAATAATAGGAATAAACCTGTAAACTCCAAAAGCAGTTTACAAACATATTATGATGCCACAGTAGTTCAAGCAATTTCTACAATAGTCAAATAACTTATTTTAGAATTCAGTTTTTTTAGAAGTACCGTCACGAGTGAATTATGGTCAATAGATAAAATATACATTTTCTCAAGTTGAACTCAATCATTGATAAACTGCGTGCATATGTACATTCACGTCGATTTCTTGTAAATAATATGCAAGTGCTTCGCCGATGCCCTTGTTTGAAGCTTTGTTGTTGTTGTTAAACTTTCTAGTTTATCCTACAGAGGCAATTTGGTGTAGTAGTTAAGGCACCAGGAAAGAAACCAGGAGACTGTGAACCAACAGGGAGACCTTGAGCCTGTCATTGTCTCTCAGCCCTAGGAAGCAGACAATGGCAAACTATTTCTGAAATCTTGCCAAGAAAACCCGTTGTTTGTGCAGTCACCAGCAATCATGACTAAATCTGGCATGGCATGGCATGGCATGGCATGGCAAGGCAAGGCATGGCAAGGCAAGGAAAAGAAAGGAAAGGAAAGGAAAGAAAAACACACAAATTCCTGGGTTTCCTAGTGGCTTCTGGCCTAAATACTAAGCTATGTTCACCTTGACCTCAGCCAAGATTAACTAGACACTGTTATTTAATTGGCAGCTCAATACAGACAGCATGAAAACTTGATATCTTTTGTGTAAATGTATAGTTTTGTTTATGCTCTCATACTAAAACCAGAACAGCTATTTAATAACTCTCCTTTAAGAAAAAGCTTTTGTCCAATCCAGGCCTGATTTTAAAATAAGGACTTTTAAGAAATGAGAGATGGGGCCTTCAAGTTGCCAATTAATAACAGCCTGAAAAAGACTAAAGAGACATATGACTTACCTAATGAACCCTCTTCTCTGCCTTACATATATCACAGTAGATGTATAATCATGCACAATATGAATTCTTTTTTTTTTTTTTTAGGGGATGGAGAGATTTTTTTCACTCTGATAACAACACCTTATCTTTGTTGCTTTTTTTGTGATCTACTTTTTTCTTAGTTGAAATGCATTTTCAAAAATGCTGCCATCAAAGTGAGCATGGCTATAAGCTAGATCTTTCCTGGTGCACCAGCCCAGTCTAGTGCTATTTTAGGGAAAGATGTCATCCTCTCTAACAGAATGATCTGTTGCAAAGGCTGCATGCAATGAGCTTTGCCATTATAAATGCTTTATATATCCCAATATATCACTGATTTTTGCCTAAAAGTGTGAACTATTTAAGGGCAGGGCTTTCTGATTAAAGTAGTACCTAGAGAAAGTCATGTTATTTATCCCACATCTCCACTTTAAACTACATTGGCTTATAGTTAACCAAGTTTTACCTCTATTCATTCTTAAAATAATTTTATAACAACACCAAGATCCCATGTGTATTTATTTGCCTACTCCTAGTTTGTAAAATACTCCTTATTTGTAAAAACCTTCCACTGGTGCAGCTTTGATGACTTTTAGCACAGTAAGGTCAGACAGTGTTCTGTTATAGCAGAAGTAAGAAATATTGCAACTTAGGATATCTCCAATTATGGGTGCGTGGAATAACACAAAAGAAATCAAAGAAGAGCTTCCAAATAAACAAATGAGATTTCAAAGGAAGCTCCTGGATCATCAAAACAACTTCCATCACCCTTGCTCCGGATTTTCCCCATTGCTTAATCTCTTTGTTTTGTCTGCCCTCATCAATGAGTCCATTCATTCCCCATAATCAGCTCTGATTAGTGTTGCTTCACATCAGTCTTTTCCCTTTTCTTTTCTGTTTTGCCTGTAGAAGGATTGAAATCAGCTTCTACCACCCCTCCTTGTTAAAAGCCGCACCTCTCCTGCTGACTTACTGCTCTCTCAATCAAAAGGGCAAAAGGAAACAGTTGGGATTCATTCTTCCCTCTTTTTTGAGAAACTGCACAAATGTCAACTTCCTCAGAGGATGTTTGGCATAGCTGAGTTCAGTCATGCAATGTACAAAGGACGGGATGATCAAAAGTTTGAAGGGCTGCCCACTGCTAAAGAGAGGAGAAAAAAGGGAAATACGATCTTTTCTATAGTTTTAAAGAAACACTTGTCTCTCCTAGCAGTGTTACTTCTATTAAACCAGATGGTTAGAAATAAAATTGAAGTCGGGAATTTTAAGTTCTTAAAACCCTGAGTTTATTGCATTCAGATTAATTATTACTGTTCTTGATTCTTTTACATTTATAATCCCATATCCTTTAAATGTTCAAGGATGCTTATTATAACATGTGTGCGTACATTCTTTAGTTCTTCAAGCCTTTGTTTTTTTGTTTTGTTTGGACTTTTTTTTATTAGTAATTTGTTTTCAGTAGTAGTTCTGTTTTCTTAAAGAAATTAAGAAGGCATGTCATTACAAACTAAATATGCAATTCAAATAGAATAAAAAAGTTGTCAATTTTAATGTCACCATGACCTCTTATTGTTATTTTTTGTTTATCATGCTTTTATCTGTTCAGTTTTGAAGTCTTGTAGTTGTCAATGAAACGTGCCCACACACTGCAAAAAGAGAACACTGTTTATGTTTCATAATTTTCGCTGCATTATTTAAAAAGCACATTTGCCTCGGTTTTATTTAAGTACACAAAATCTAAGTCTATACCAGATGCTGCTTGGAAGGTGCCATTAGACTGGATAGCTTTAAAAAGGAACAAAGCAAAATTATGAATGAGAGAGAATGGTAGAAGGAATTATTTGAAAGATAGTGAATCTATAAATGCTCAACGCAAAGAACAAACAATAAGGAGATGCTGTTGCTTTATATTCTGCTTAGGTCCTTTCCAAAACAAGTCCCTGCCTAAGTTAATATTTTAGATTAAACTGTAAAAAGACGGTGAGAAAGCAAACATTATCAGTGGTTGGTTTTTTTTAACAGGTACTCATATAGCTTTATTTTTAGCCAGAGCTTTTGAACAAGAGACATGGAACATTTTTTCTGAAATACTATAGTACGAAGAGCAGGATACTAGAATTTTTCATAGGATAAATGTAGGTAAATACGAACCTGATGAACTATTAATTTGAAGTTCCAGAAATCCATCTGTAAAATAAAAACTACTAGGAGAATCTGAGTTAAAATCATACCAAACGGGAGCTTGTTAACAACTGCACTGAAAATATTTAAGCAAGTCCCTTGCATTAAGCTTTGCATATGGCAATTTATACATATAAATATGCAAATTAAGGATTACTAGAATTATTAAAATTTTAAAGAGGGCAATCCAATTAATGTTCCTCAAATAAAACCAATTATTCAAATAATTTACATCCCACCCCTAGATCACACCAAATCTGTTCATTGAATTTCTTCTATTAATTTGTCCAAATTCTCTCACAGATGGATTTGGTTCAAAATCAAAATATCCTTTCAATTAATTCCCTTTTATCAATCATCATACCCGTCTCCTTCCCCTCCCCTCAAATTGAAAAAAGAGAAGATGCACAATTCCAGTGGGTGGTGATCTATCCTGGTTTTCTTTTCTTTTTAAACATAATCAGCTCAGCAAGCTGTTAGTTGGCTCTGATGCCACTTGAAGTCTTCAGTTTGAAGCCTTCAATCTGTAGATCTAACTCTGCAAGCTCTGCACTTTTAAGAGTTCAACCCCAGACAGCCGATCCCCGTATGGTATTAGAACTGGGATGGGGGTATCTTCAATTAAAAAAGAATGTGAAGGCAAACTGAGGGATGGGAGAGATTTTGCTTACTTGCAAAAGTTTAGTTATGAAAGGAGCCTTATATAGACAGGCTATTGAACTAAATTTTCTTGGCAGACAGCAGAAGAGAGTAACGCATAAGAAATACTGTGTGTTTATTTGTGTCTTTCTATCTTTCTATTTGCATACACACACGCCTTTCGTACAAGGAGTATCTACCACTATTTTGGGTACCACATTTCCAGAAGGATTTTGACCAGGAGGGCAATAAAGCTGATACAGAGACTTCAGGACCTGCCCTGTGAATATGGCCAAGAAACTTTGGATGTTCTATCTGAAGAAAAAAGTTCAGTTTTCAGGCACATATGATGACCAGAAACTGTTTCTCATTGTTACCAAACTGGGAGCCGAAATAATGAGCGTAAGTTTCAGCTAGCCACAGAATCATAGAATTATAGCATTGGTGGTGAAGGTGAAGATCATCTGATCCAATATCCCTACCCAGCACAGGAATCCTTATACCAAATTGCTGCCTAATCTTTTCTTGAAAATGTCCACTAATATGACACAAAAAACTTCAGAACGGAGACTGTTCAACTACTTAACAGCTATCACAATCATAAACTTTCTTCTTATTTCAATTTTGAATTTTTCTACTCTCAATAAAGGAGAATATTTGTAGCTCAGGGTTGAAATGAGGAATCCTTGGTACTCTCAGAGTTTGGTTGTTTTCTTGAAGATGTTTCATTACCCAAATTAGATAACATTATCAGTACTAGATTAGCCACTGATGATATTACCCAATACCTAATTTAGGTATTGAAATGTCTGAAAGAAAACAACCAAGTTCAGAAATCACCAAGGACTCTTCTACCCTCCCATTTGCTATGGAGAATAAGTTCACACCATCTGCCTGGTGATATCTGTGATATCTATTCATGTTTTGGAAGATTGTTATCATGACTTCTCTTAAGATTTCCTTAAGTTAACTGTTCTTTGCAGGATTTAGCCTCTAAGTTTCTTTTCATACTTCTTGTTATACACTCTTTCCAGTTCTTCAGCATCTTTTTTTCATTGTGGCAACAGAACTACACACAATTGTCTAGGCATGGTATGACTGGTGCGGAATAGAGTGGTACTATTTCTTCCTGTGATTGTGATATTATACCTCAAAGAGCTCCTCTTTGAAGGAAATGGGTGGTTTAGAAATCTATATAAATAAAAATGTAAATTCTGTATCGCATTTCCATGACTGTGAGCCGCCAGAGTCTCTTGGGAATGGGCGGCATACAAATGTGAGTATAAATAAATAAATGTTCATTTATTCAAAATCTTAAATCTTCAAAAATTCTTCACCGATTGCTTTGAAATTTTGACACAACGTTGCATTCGAATACACATGTGTTTTTATATATCTACTATTATATAGATGTCACACCTCTGACAGGTAAAAACATGCAGGTGCTTAAAACAGGACCTTAAAACAGGTCATTTGCATTTATGACTGCCACTTTCCACCATTGTTATAGGTCAGAGAGGCATTTAAGTCTGCAAATAGAACACGCCATATTTTTCGGAGTATAAGACGCACCTTTTACACCCAAAAAGAGGGTGAAAACATGGGTGCTAATTTTCTTGTGTTAATCAGTTGCTGAATATGGATGCCAGGGCCACAGCAACACATAGCCGGGTACAGCTAGTATGAAATATAAATATATAAATAGCTCTGTCAATGCAGATTAACAACACATTAGCTCTTTTGGAAGTTGTGGCACACTGTTGGCTCATGCTTAATATATATTACCAAGATATATTTTTATTACAGATACTAGTGGTAAGCTAGACCCTGTCTTATGTTGTACTTTGTACAGGTAGTCCTTGACTTACAACCACAATTGAGCTCCAAATTTCTGTTGCTAAGCAAACCAGGTTTTGAGTGAGTTTTGCCCCATTTAACTAACATTGTTGCCACAGTTGTTAAATCAATCGCTGAAGTTGATCAGTTAGTAAAATGGCTGATATGTGAATTTGGTTTCCCCATTGACTTTGCTTGTCATAAAAATGAATAGCAATAGCACTTAGACTTCTATACCGCTTCATAGTGCTTTACAGCCCTCTCTAAGCGGTTTACAGAATCAGC
>JANHGD010010255.1:183415-196386 GCA_027560375.1 Imantodes cenchoa
GAAAGAAAGAAAGAAAGAAAGAAAGAAAGAAAGAAAGAAAGAAAGAAAGAAAGAAAGAAAGAAAGAAAGAAAGTTAAGAATGACAGGTTGCATTTTCCTTTTCCCATAATTTTAGAATATAGGATTATCCCACACTTGATTAGATGTAGATGCAAGACTGATCCTTACACAATTTCTTTGGGGAATTTGCTGATTCAAGATGAGGCACTGGGCTAACAGCTAAGATGCATTCAAAGGAAGGAGAGACAATATCTATTTATTTATGTTCTGAATGCTGGCATACTCCTTGCAATACTCCTTGCAAAATACAATGTAAGATTATGAAACGAATACAAGATTAAGAGCAAGGCAAAGCAGCCTCACGAGAAAGCCAGGAGCGACCGTGTGAAAAATTCAATCTTGAGGCACTATTAATAAGAAGACTCTCTAGCCTGCCTGTCTCACCTGATGGGACACTTTGAAAGTCTTTAAGGTAGGCCTAGCCAGGTACATCTGAGAAAAGATATCTCAGAGCACTTAATAAGAGGAGGTGTGTCTACAATTTTTTAAAAAATGACAATGGAGGCCATGAAAACACTACCAAAGTCATGTTTGTCTATGTCAGTATATATAAGATGTATATTCCTAGATCCATATATTCTGCTAATGTGTGTTTGACAAAAGTATTAGAAAATCTTATACTTACAGGAATGAAGGAATGCAATTCAATTCAATCTTTTTTTGTTTTTAAGGTGCAGTGATTTCAGCATCTAAAATGTAACTTCAGGCACTCTGAAAAGAAACAGGTTAAAATCTCTTTCAGTAATAATTGCTATTTCAGATTTAATTAAAAATTAAACTTTCATAATGTTTCACCATCCAAAGCAATGCATTATCAGTCAAGCATAGCTCTTTTTTTTTTAGTTAGAAAAGCTCTTTCAGAGCAGTTTGTAATGAAGAAAGGAAATAAAGAAGACACTTCAGAGTAGAAAAATATAGCTCTGAAATAAAGGTTCACAAATAACATTTTGAAAGGAGGGGGGGAGATGGGAACATTTCCAAATCTTTATATCAACAGCTAACATTAAAATAATAGGCATTATATATTTTTTTTAAAAGATGAATTTACATACGCATGATTGTGGGAGGAATGAACAATAAAGCACACACACACATAGACACACACACACACAGAGACACAATTTTTGGGACAAAATTGCAATGAAAAAGGAACTGCACTTTTATACAGTTGTATGCAGTAAATGGGAAATTATCAGTTTATTGATGTATTTCTGTCTTCAGGGCTGCTAAGGCAGATTACATTCACATTTTTAAAATTACAGTATATTTAACTGGAAATACTTGCACAAAATTGAAAAACAAAATGTAATGCACAATTTTACCCTAAACAACTGTTTAAAAATCTCTTTTCTCAGACAAAATTATGTAAAATCTATGTAAGAAAGCAAAGGAATAATCAATAACTATGTACAGTTTTTGGGGGGGGGGAGATGTTCTGCTTATATAATTGCAGGATTAAAATATTGTGGCTTTTTAAGAAAATGAAACATACAATACATTGGTGAAATAGGGGTGTCAAAGTTTCAGGGTTGTCTTGCCATTTTGGAAATAGTGCTGCATAGTTTTACAGATACAATGATAAATGTAAAGCAGCAAAGCAAGAATGAAAAGCAAAAATAAAACTATGTCATTAAAACAAAATAATAGCCTGCCGTACTTGATTTTTACTATAGGCAATTCAACAAAGTGTGATACCAGTTATTTACAAATATTAAAAGACACATTTCCCCTTCAAAATCAGCATAAGATATATACAATCAGTTCATATAGAGACAGCCGATAATGAATTCTTAAAAGACCATTTATATTGGTAAGAAAAAAAGATTTTGGTAGGACATTACAATATATACCCATTTAATAATAATGAATATTTGCTTTTCTCTACACATAAAGATTGCTCCCGTGAAACAATATATCTAGCATCACATGAATTCTATATAGTACCAAATTTCAACTTTGAAATTGTGCATTAAATCTTGTGAATGTTTATTTAGTTTTAAAAAGCAACTCTGCCACCTACAATATTGTGTAAAGATAACTGGTAACAGACAATTTATAATCACCAATGCAAAATTTTCTCTTCATATTTTGCATCATTTGAGTGAGTTTAGATAAATTAGAGTATTCAAAAAATATACTATTTTTTATATTTTGCCAGAGATAATATAAATATAAGCCATGAATTTCATATTTCATTATTCCTAGTTAGTTACAGGTGCCTATAAGTTTACAGATTAGTCTTACACATGTTAGGAATTTGTGCACTATGTATATGCATCTTGCCCATATCATGAATATAAATACATTTCCCCATGAAAGATTTTATCTTCAGATTAACTGCATTACTGTAGTAAGATAAAGAACTGTTCAGAATCAAATTAATACTTAATATGAACTTCAATCTGAAGAGAGATACTGGAGATTTGCCTTCCATGCCGAACATCTAATATCTTCTGGAATCAAAGGAATTTTTAAAATTCCAAAAAAAAGTATCTAATTTGTGTAATGATACAGCTTGAGCACACAGACTAAAATTTAACAGAGTGATATGAATTCAAGCATTCTAGGAGGGGTTATAAAGATTTAGGCTCATAGCTGGACATACTGCTAAAGGCTTTAGTAATGGACAGGACTAGGATTGCACAAGTGGGATGGTTACAATGCTGAATATGCCATGTCAGTAACACTTAGTATTCCTGAACTACTAGTATATTCTAAGTGGGACTAATTATTATTTTTTTTTGGCTTTTCTAGAATACTGTAGTCAGATGACTGACCAGAGATAAGGACGCAAGTATTTAACAACCAGGTTTCGCTAGAAGCCCAGGTTAGTCCCCTTTTTTTGATGCTGTTCTATTAAAGAACAAAGCATGTTATTGATTAACTGGCATGCTTAACATGCCAGTTAACAAAGGTTTCTAAAATAGCTTGACCTTGTAGGCACAATTTATTTATTTATTCACAATATTGATATGCTTTAAATTGATTTGTCTCCAAATTTCCCTTTATTATTTATTATTTTATCATAGAAAATAAAATACAAAACAGGAAAACAAACAAACAAAATGACATTCAAGCCTAACAACGACAAAAAAATAGTGTACAAAAAAAGTGGAAAGAGAAAAAAAAATTAAATTTAACATTTAACATGTAAGATCTAAATGTCTCTCATCTTAATTAGATATTGTAATTTCCTTATATTTAGGCAGATGTGGGTTCATTAGTGGAAAAGCAAGTTATAAACTGAATAAATACATGTTTGCATATGGGCTGATCATTCATAAAACATCCTAAAGTTTTTCGGAGCTTGCCTTTGATTAATTTTCTAGTCTTTCCCCACTTATTCAAAGTAATCCCATCTAAAATTCTCATAATATAAAAGAGGAAAAGCATAAAGGTTAAAAATGATACACAAACATGTCACAGTAAATGGCAACAGAAAAATAGGGTACAAATTGTATTTGAACAGTTGTTTCTTTACTAAGATATTGATATTCCATCAATAGGCATTTAAGATTCTGTTTTCTATCAATAGAATAACTCTGAAAGGTGCACATTTGATGATGCAGGGCAAAATTAGCAAAAGAAAGATGAAATTTAAAAATGGGCTGGATCATGCTGAGACCTGAAGTGAAAAAATAAAGAAAAATACCACAAATGGATTTCCAGGAGAAAATGTATTGGCACTCATTCAGAATGCCGTTGATTTCTCCAGTCTAAGCCCACTTCCCTTCTCCCTCCTGCTCACATGACCTAAAACACAGCATATGTGCTTCCCAATGTACTCCTACAAACATTCACACATAGCCACAACATCAGTGGGAAGCAGAAATGTTCACCCAAACACCTACACAGATGCAACAGTAACTTCTATTCGAGTTTTTGATTACACAAAGAAAATACTAAAATCTCCAACGGCCACTTCTGGTAATTTGGTAAAAGCTCTAAATGTATTCTGTACCTTATTAAAATATTCACATTATATCAACACTAAAACTCTTCTTCATAATAGGATTTTTAAAATAATAGAAATTATTTCATGAGACTAGATACTATTTCTAGCGATAGCAATAACATATATAAAAATACAGTAACATCGGTACTGTTCTCATTCACTCAGACTAAAGTAACTTTTATAAAGGCATTAATTATAACAAAAGTAAATACTAATAACATCACTGGAAGAATGGATCGTTTGGTAAGGGTAGCTGTACTGACTTAGGCAACTGATTCAGTAATTTATGATAACTGTGTATTTTTCAAAATTAATAATAGTATTATTCTCTTGTCTTGGTGATACAAACCACAACGATGCGGATTTTCACATGCTTATTCCATTTATAATCTTTATAAATATTCCAGGCAATATTTTACATTTACAAAACAATGCTTTATATTTATATTATAGTTATATTTATTAATCTTTCATTAATATCTACAACAAAGCTATTATTAATACACACACACACACTTTTAGCATTAAATAACTAACTTAAAGACCATACAGTTTCCCAAAACAACAGTCCCATTCCCAGTTTTTGCTACCATACATCATCTCTTTATTTATAACTTATTTTATTTTAAAATACTTTTAACGCCAATAAATTATCAGTTAGGTATTTAAGCAATAAGTAAAAAGAACTAGAGGAACAGAATTAGGATACAAATACAGAATAAATGAAGAATAAATGAAGACTGTGTAGCATGTACAGTTTTGTTACCATAAGTATTGTCTATTGTAGCTTACTCTTTCTTTAAAAAAAAAAGAAATAAAGAATTTTACTGAAGAGTCCAGCTATTGAAGCATTGGCAGAAGTAACTTTTTAAAGTTTTATGTAGGTGTTGAAAAATTCCAGGGCTAGAATTTTAAAATATACTAAATTATTCTTACAACTGCTGATTAAATGGGCTAAGAATTTTTCATAATACCTCTTGACACTTCTCTCGTACACAGGGTGATGACGAAAAATAAGCTGGCTACAGAAAAACTATAGTATTCCAGTATTCCAACTGTTTTCTTGCACAAGCTGTCCCTAGATCCTGTTTATGTTCCTAAAGAACGGGAACAGTTGACAGCATGCAGCTTTTGAGAGGTCTTGCACAAATATTTTTTTTTTAACCAAAGATATAAATTTTTTTAAGCTCGGAGTCTGAGCCTTCAGTTCATCACAAATTTGCTTATATTCTTCATGCCTTCATAATATGTTAACACTCTCCAATTTCTCAAAGGTTGCAAATGTCCTGATTTTTACAACCTCACTTTATATACAATGATATTGTCTCCCATCCTTCAAATTACTATCAAAAAGAAATCATATGAGCTAATATGCAAGGGCTGCAATTGTTTCACATACATTCTGTTCCAATATAAAGAAGTATTTCTGTAACAATCATTCTTCAGTAGGAAATTGGGTGGATGAAGGAAATGTGCTGGATATAGTAAATTGTTCGGATTTTGGCAATGCCTTTCACATTGGTTCAACCAAGGAAATGTCCACTGAAAGCAATGTAGAAAAAAAGGGATCTGGCAACAGGAACGTGAATTATATTAGTTGAAAATTGAGGAAAGATGTAATTGGAAATCACCATTGGGGCAATGAGAGTACTTCATTTTCATCAGCGAAAACTAGAAAACAATTCAAATTAAAGTGTTTTATAACCTAAAAGACTGTATGAAAGATATATTCGTATGAAAAGTGCCAAAAAATAAATGATAAAATTACTGTTCTTTCAGGATAAACCTTAGCTTTTTATGCAACATGTTTTTTGTTACATTTTAGCACCGAATTAGGTTAAAATATCTTGAATTGTTTCTTGTCTAAAATGTCCTTTCCGAAAACGAAGATTCCTTTAATATTTCTTAATATTCTGTAGCACAATGTACTATAATACTGATTAATAATCTGTTGGACAGCATTACTTGGTCTGTTGTGGTGAATATATTTTTGGGTGGTTAAGGGGCGTGGAATTTGTGATGGGTGGGGGTGTGCTTGGGGATTGTTATGTGTGTTGGACCTGGTCATTGGGTGTTATGTGAATTTCATTGTATGGGTATATGTACAATGACAATAAAGTAATTATTATTATTAATAAATAAGTAACATTTATACTGCAACATTTATGCTGCCCACTCTCTAGTTTATTTGGAATTTTCTCCAAGGAAAAATATTCATTAGAATAGGGCCATACTACTGCTTTTTACTTTACTGACATAATGGAAATTTGTACTTAAAAGTTATTTGGATAAATGAACATTCTTATGATACATTTTCCATTCAAAAAAGCAGGCCTTAATTTTCTTTAGGCACATAATCATATAAATAAAATAAGATAATAGAGAGATACAATTGTCACATTCTATCCTGCCCCTTTATGGGTTTTTTGAATTTCTGAATGGACTTCAGAATGTCTTAATTTTTACACAGGGTACATTTTTGTATGGTGGTCACTATGTAATTTTTTTATTTAAAAGCTTAAGGCATGAGTGTCAAACTCGATTGTGTCATGTGACATATAGTGATGTTTTTTGCTTTTGCAGAGCTGGGGTGGGTGTGGCCTGTGCGTAATGCATCCAGCCCGTGAGTCACCAGTTTGGCAACCCTGACTTAAGGCATTAATTTCTTAGCCAGAATCTAGGCATTTTCTTCAATCATTTAAACATAGTTTGATTTCCAACAGGTCTAGATTCTGTTATTTCAGCAATAGCTTTCCATGAAACAGCAAACTGCCTTCATATTTTGAAATTTTCCATATAATGTCTCATTGCCATATGTCAAAAGTTTTACTTTTACAGACTAAACATTTAATATTAAAATGCATGAAAATATGCATGATTTGATGTTTATAATTTTGATTCTTCATGGGAAACGAGCAAGCAGAATTTTAAGGTCTAGGGAAGAATTTTGCAAATTGTGAACTTTTAAAAATATTAATTGTCATTCCAAATTTTAGCACATCTTTAAACCCCGAAGAAAATAAATAACAAAGGTTAAAATATTGGGACATTCATATGTGCAATAATCAAGCTAGACAATTTGGAAAAAGTTTCTTTAAGCTTAAAAGTTAAATGTGTTAAAACCTGAAGCCACTTTTTTGTTGAGATGAATGAAAAGATATCCAGCTTTCATAAATCTTCTACACTTTGCACATATTTTGAAAGCTCATCACTGCTTAATTAGACAAAAAAAAATAAATCTCATTTTAAAAAGGAAAATAAGTTGCTGAAGGAAAAATGCCTTATGGGATTAGAGAGTCAAAATTCATGGTTCATGCCCTAAATAAAAATAGCCTCCTTTATCTCTCTTTATTCTCACTTTAATATTCACACTTATGGACATGAAATATATTTCAGTACACTATGACAAAATTTACTGCACTACATTTTTCACATTTCATATACCAGTAATTAAACAATAATCGTTGTCTGCAATATTAAAGTGAATGTATATATACCACAGACATATCTTCTGGACTGTTACCATCATCTTTAAATATAGGTTCCTTTAATGGTCACTATAATGATTTGATATAAAATCAAAATGCATAAAATAACTAATTAATTTTGCTTCTTTCCTTAATAATGAAAGCACCTTTACAAGTATAACAGAGTTCTATAATTCTGCCAGAGACAATTTTAGATCTCACTCTCAGACACTGTATTTTAAAATGTTTCTTTCATTGGTAAACTGCAGGAGGAAAGTTATTTTCCTTTGCTCTAAACCACATGCTCCCCAGAAGGAGGAAGTCCCACACAGTAAATGTATACAGAACAGTTTCCTATGTCTCTGTTCTGCAGAAAATCCCACTGTGTTAAGTAGGGTTCTGCTAAGGCCACTAAAACATATTACCCTATTAAACTGTGTTTCTTTATTGTTCTCTAAATGCTAATGAAATGTTCCAATATAGTGTTTATACAAGAGTACTTTAGAAAAGCAATATGCTAAAACTGTTTCTCTTAAAGTGACAGCAATTTAAGAGAGTGCGCTGCATAAACTGTTAGACAAACATTTGTTGCTTTACTCCTCATACAATACTCTTAAATTAAATCATAATCCCAATACCATTTGACTGAGGTTGATGGGATTTTAAGAGAGTTCAATTTAATAATTTTTATTTAATCTTGTCTTATAACAGATAGATGGATAGATAGATAACATACAGATAGACAGATGATAGATTTGTGTATTAGTTTATAAATATAATAGTATTCCAAAAAGCATAATATATAACTGAAAGAACTAGATAGTACAATGTAAATATTAATTAACAAATTTTTGTGATAATAAAATAAAATAAACAATTCTGAAATTTTTCTTCCTTTTCTAAAGGAGTCAGTGCTTTTTCCTCTCTTTAAAACTGCTGACTACCCTTAAGCAATTCACATGGAAAGTTTTAAATTGCACTTGTTAACAGAAAAGTTGCAAAATGATGGACAGTTCATTTAACTTTACTCTCCATCTTACAGTGGATTTATCCTGTAATAGTACTGGAAGCTTAATAATCATGTAAAATTAAAATTAGGAAGAGGAAAATAATTGATTCCAGAGATTTAAAAAATGATCATTTCAATTTCTTGTTCACAGTTCCTTCTAACAAAGGCTTTTGTCTATCCAAGTTTTATTTGCCTTATGCTTTTGCTTAGGGCAGCATTTCATTACAATAGAAAGTATACAGGTTTTTTTTTTGCTTTTTAGCAATTTAGCAGACTTTCATCTATATAAGATTTTTTTTTAATCATTTTTTTTTTATTTTGCAGCATATGAACTTTTTAATCTAAAAATGAATTGCAATGTTAACACTCATGTTTGAAATCCATGTGCAGTCAAATGTTTTTTGAGTTTATTCTCATACTTTGCATTACCCACTACCAAGTGAATGAAATAAAGCAGAAATACCAAGGGCAGCCTACAAAATATTATGTTTAGGGACAAGAATTAACATAGCAACAAACTGTTTGGCTTATATACAGTGAGTCAAATATATCCTTCGTTACTACTAGCATTGGTTTTTTTTCCCGCCTGAAAATCTAGATGATTGTAATTTTCACTGATAGCTGAGTGATTTGCAATTTATTTAAAATATGCATTAGGAAAATAGTTACCAACTGGAATTAAATTTGAAAATAATATTAATAAGAGGCAGAAATAAAACATGTATGAGGAAGCTAAACTTTACAAACACAAGCCCATGAAATTATTCTGCTATTATTTCTGGGTTATATAGAATTAGAATGGGGACATACACACACTCTCACACAGACACACACATACTGAATAAAAATATGTATTATGACTAAAATATCGGGGGGGAGAGAAGCAGCAGAATGTACAGGATAGGAGGTAGAATTTGCTATTGGTCCATCAACTACCTTGAGTGTGAAACTACCCACTGGGGTCCCAAAGCAATTTTCAGAGCCATACCTAAGGAAGAACAGGAGGATGGGAGCAAAATGTTCCACCAAAGGGCAGGAGCCAAAGCAGAGAAGGCTCTTCTCCTGGATGCTGCCAGCTGGAATTTCCTGACTGATGGATT
Organism: Imantodes cenchoa; assembly: GCA_027560375.1. Taxonomy (NCBI): domain Eukaryota; kingdom Metazoa; phylum Chordata; class Lepidosauria; order Squamata; family Dipsadidae; genus Imantodes; species Imantodes cenchoa. Next base: position 193,007 of record JANHGD010010255.1, read on the forward strand.
ATCAGCATACCTCTTCTGCTGGCACAGGTGGGGCAGGTCAATTTTCACAGGGATGAGATGGTTATGAAACAGCAGCGTAATATGGGCCACTCTAGGGGCCCCAAAACCTGCCTGTGCCCCTGCACTCTGCACCAGTTGTAGTTTCCAAATGGTCTTCAATATTAGCCCTACATTAATATATCAATCTGCAAACTTGCTTTTTAAAATATAATTGACTACAGTAAAGAAGTTTTATTTTATTTAAAGATTTATATGGCTACCTAATTTAAAATAAAACAACTGAATTACAAAACCCCCAAAATGCAAACAACACTAATACCAAAACCTCCATCATTCCCTTACAACGCCCCAAAGACCCTCACTATAGCCTAGCACCTGGGTAAAAAGTCAGAGTTTGATGGCCTTCTGGAAGGCTAAAAGAGTCCCCAGCCTGCCTTTTCTCATCTCTTCCCAATGAATTCACTAGGTTTTACTTTTGCTAAGATATTACATACTTATTCTGTTTGGTCTTATATAGCAGAGTTCCCAAACCCTTCTGGCTTTGCCAGGCAGCGGGAAGAAGGGATGGTTTTCCACGAGCAGCGGGCAAGTACGTGCATTCATATACCTCTATTGATGCAAGTGGCAGGTACGAGCACCCACCACTCATGCAAACGGGATGTGCATGTATGTGCTCACCCACGGCTGCGCAAGGGGAAATATACATGTGCACGCTTGCCTGCCGCTTTGGGCAGCCTGGTTTTGAACAGCTCACTGCCTGGCCTGGTGGTTGGGGACCCCTCTTATATAGAATTACTTATAAACATTGTTTATCTGGACATTCGCAATCTGTTTAAATTCCTTACAAATATAATATGAATATAATCCAATGAGTCAGTTTTTTAAAGACAGACAATCTAAATTTACAGATAACATTTTCAAATATATTGGATATCTTTTACCTCCCATCTAGGTGCAATTTTCATATCATTTTATTTGTTTCAAGCAAAGATACATCTGTTACTGACGTAGATAAATCCCTTTTCCAGGCCAAGTTTTTATTTGAATGTTACATTTTTCTACTTGGAATTTGCTAACTTAGAATGACAACTTTTACAACCCACCTGGACTGTTAGAAATATGTCTATTGTATTTACAGGACACATGGATAATTGTAATGTTATCTAATACCTAGCACATTGGGAGAATAAGTTATTGATACTGCCAGTTACTCCAATAAAGATGAACATACCAAACTGATTCCCCCCCCCACACACACACACAAATGTATATCTTATATTTTGATTTATTATTAAAAATATTACCAGAGCCAATTTCTAAAATTACATGCTTTGGAAATGCTAGTTAAATTGCATAACTAGAAAGCATCTGGAATCATAGTTCATGCATACTTGTTAGACAGCATTGTTATTGTTGCAATATTTGTCTTGTCTCTAAATATAAAAGACTGTGGAGTCCTTTGTGTTTTCTGAGCTTGGTTGTTTACTTGCAAACATTTCATTACCCAGCTAGGTAATATCATCAGTGCTGGGTATCAATGCATGATCAATGCAATATTATTGCATACATGTAGAATAATATATGTATTTTGTTCTCATGGAACTATATCATGCTCCCGTCGGAGCATCAAGGCCACCTTCTCCATCCAAGATAAGGGAACAGGTGTCCCCTGCACACTCCAGAGTAGGATGAGGATGCCACTCCTGGTAGTGATAGCCCCCCTGTGAAGTCAGGTCAGCATCCACAGGGATTCCTCGACCCAAGGCAGAAACCTCGGGAAGTCTAAAGTGCTGAAGGCATTCCGCCATGCTTTGACAGCCGCTGTTATCATAGCCTGGACACTGGAATGGTCCTGGAGGCTATCAGTTGTCATTGAGCCAAGGCCAGGGGCGGTCGGAGAACAGGTGGCCGAGTATCCAACTGGAGCCAAAGCCACAGGGCACTCAATGGAAGCTGAGGTGGAAGGCTGCCCCCAAATGTCTGCATCTGCCAAGGGGAGATCACGTGCATCTAGAGACACAGTGTCAGCATGGTCTCCCTTCCTGGCAGTCCCTCCGAAGGAGCTATGGAAACCTGTCCCCCAAGATGAGGCAAGAATCCTGGTGGGATTGCCCCCACTGGATTTTTCGCAAATTTTCTGCAGCCCTCTGTCCCTGCAGGACTCATTGCCCTGGGCAGCTTTTGATGATTGGATCGGCCCCCATGTGTTTTACATGCTTATTTAGAGTCCTTGTGCTTAGTAGCTTGGCTTGAGGAGCTAGGGCCAGGTTCAGATGTAATCTGGGGGGGCTCCGTCTGCTGATGCCACTGGCTGGGCTAGTATAGAGGCCTGAGGCCCAGGGTTTTATGCTGCCATGTTAGAACCTTCTGAGAGGTCTGGAATGATGGTTAAAATCGGCTGTGCTTGGCAGGAAAGTGGAATTCAAAATGGTGACAATAAACAGCAAAGAGCTGACGGGAACCGTTCTGTAGACATCCAATTCGCCAAGAAGGAGAGCCTGATGGAATCGGCAAGGGAAAGAAATTTTCATAGCCACAGCCATTTTATGAGAGCTGGCAAGAGGAGGAGTTCTCCGTAGCTGGAGTGGAGTCGGCGAGGCGCTAATCTGCCGAGCGCCGAAAGTTTCCCCTGGCTGAGGGTGGCAAAGCTCCTCCTGAGTGGCCAGGACATGCTCAATGAGGAGAGCGATGGGCGAGAGCCGAGCTTGACCGCTCCGAAAGCGAGTACTCTCAGTTTAATCACTGACAGAAATTTTTTTATCCATCCCGGCCACTGCCGCAAAGAATGTGATCCACCAAGCCACTAAAGCCCTAGGGCTAAAGTAGTCACAGGGTCTCAAATTCAAGGTTTTATTGTAATGTAGACCCACGGCTGGCAACCCCGGCCAACTGGCTGGAGCCTAGGCTACCTGCGGTGCTTCTACCCTGTCCGCCAAACAGCTGATATAATTATCAGGGGAGGAAAATAAACACACGAAAGATGAAAGCTGCTATCGTACTAGATGCTGGACTGCACCAAAGGTGGAATTATGATCCAGGATAGTGACCACATGTCCTAACCGTGGTGAAGACTGAGTCAAAAGTAGACCATGGAGGTAGAGGCAAATTTGTCATTAAACAGACTCAGTCCTCATTGGCTGATGGACGAGGTCAACCCATCTGGATGATAGCTCCACCTACTATGGAAAAGCTAGATTTGCTTAACCACCAGTGCATTTGCTTAAAAACTATCATAAAAATGGATCTAGTCACTTGATTATTTGCTTTATAATTTCACCAACTTACCGTATATTCCGGCGTATAAGACGACCCCCTACTTTTTCAGTTAAAATATAGAGTTTGGGATATACTCGCCATATAAGACTACCCCTCTTTTTAAC
>JANHGD010010255.1:246244-257114 GCA_027560375.1 Imantodes cenchoa
TTTAAGTCCCGCAGACCACTAATATGAATTTTTAAAAGATAAATACATTTGTAAAATAATGATCAGAGAACTTCCATTTTAGTAATATGAAATACACCTATTTAAAGTAACAAAATTATAAATGCTTATTTAATTTTAACAAAATCATAAAGGCTTATTTAATCATAACAAAATCTTTAAAGGTTGTTTAATTGTATCTAAATTATTAAAGGTAATGTAATTATTACAAAGTAATTGAAGCTTATTTGATGGTGGTTTGCTGATGTTGTTGGGAAAGTCAGTCCCATATTCCAGAAAGACTACAAAGCTGTAGTCTTTCCTTTCCTTTCCTTTCCTTTCCTTTCCTTTCCTTTCCTTTCCTTTCCTGACTGGATTAATTGCTCTCAGCCATATCTGGCCCAGGGGCCAAGATTTCTCCACGAACCACCAAAATTTTCTCACAGACCACCAGTGGTCCACGGACCACAGGTTGGTGACCTGTGTCCTAAATCATCTACCGGTAGGAGTAGCCTCAAGTTGTATTGATTGACAGCTCTACAGCAAAGACTATGTTTGTCAGGCTATTTTATTTAATAAATAGAAAATTATAACTTATGCTGAGAAGTAATAGCTTGGCCCAGATGGATTTATTTAAAATTTCTCCCTCCTGGGTCCATTAAATGTCCATATTCCTCTGATATGTTTAACTTGGATAGCAAGAGTAGTAACTAAGGCAAATCTCAAGGTTTTACAGAAAGTAGACTACCATAAACATGGTAGCTGAGTGGCCTCTTAAGCATAACTGACAAAGGAGGACATGGAATTGTTTAAATTTTATGCTGCTTAAAAATATACATAAATAGATGCATGTTTATAAATAATTACTGTAACAATTTAATAGAAACAAAATACATCTATTTGTAAGCTACCACGGCCTATGGCTATTTCTTTATGGGCAACTTCAAGGGCTTTGTTCTTTTAGCTTATGATTCTTTACCTCTAAAATGGACTTTGATTGGAAATCCCTCAAAGAAGGCCTATGATGTTTGTGGACTACAAATTCCAGAATACTCACTCAGCATGGCTTGGAATATGCTAATTGGGAAATACGTGATGGAGGCTTTCTTTAAATAGCTTACCTGTAATATTTAACCCCTTAACTTTAATGCCTATATTTTAAACACCTAGCTGTACCCGGCCATGCGTTACTGTGACCCTTGCATCCAGATTCAGCAACTGATTAGCACAAGAAAATTAGAACCCAAGTTTTCACTCTCTTTTTGGGTGTAAAAGGTGTGTCTTATACTCTGAAAAATACAGTGTGTTTTATTGGCAGACTTAAATGCCTCTCTGACCTATGAGAATAATGGAAAGTGGCAGTTAGAAATGTAAAGGACCTGTTTTAAGCACCTGCATGTTTTTACCTGTCACAGGTGTAACATCTATATAATAGTAGGTATATAAAAACACACTTTTGGAGATTTAAGATTTTTAACAAACGAACATTTACATTTTTATTTATATAGATTACTTAGGTCAGTGTGGTGAACCAATGGCACGGGTGCCACAGGTGGCACGCGGAGCCATATCTGACGGCATCCAAGGCATTGCCCTATGTTATCTCCAGCACGTTAGTCAGCTATTTTCGGCCTTCTTTTCGGCCATTTTCGCTCTCCCCAGGTCTCCTGAACCCTGGGGATGGCGGAAAACGGCCCATCAGGCCTACTGGAAGTCCAGAGGCTTCAGTGAGGCCTGTGTGCATGCATGGGAGGCACGGGGGGCATTGCATTATGGGTGTGGGCACGCATGTGCACGCTATCGCACATGCACACACCCTTTTGGCACCCGAGCCAAAAAAGGTTTGCCATCACTACTCTAGACTATAAAAACCCAATTCCTGCAACCATTCTTCATGTTTTAACTACCATCCCACTAATCAACTTTGTTGCTCTTTTCTGCACTCTTTCCAGAGTCTCTAAATCTTTTTTATAATGTGGTGACCAAACATGGATTCAGTATTTTAAGTGTGATCTTATTAAGACTTTATAAAGTGGTACTAATACTTCACATGGGATCTTGATTCTATCCCTCTTTAATGCAATTTAAGATTGTGTTGGCTTTTTTGGTTGCTGCCACATACTGCTGGCTCATATTTAAGTGATTTTCCACTAGCACTCCAAGATCCCTCTTACAGTTATTGCTATTGAGCCAGGTTTCAGCTAAGCTTTTCCATACATTTGATTAATCATTGTAGCCTTTCCTAGTAGCCTTCTACTTGCAACATCCAGGTAAGATTAAGATAATTCCCAGATCTCTACAGCTCTCTAGTGACACCCCCCTTGCTCTATATTCTCATTTGCCTCACTGTTTCCACTATTTTATTTATGAGTATAGATATAATAATGGAAGGTAGAATATACTTTTTCCAGAAACAGCAGAGGCAAATTAGAGTATCTCATTCATTAGGATACTGAAAGACCAAGGAAACAGCTGTAAATGTTCATCCTTCATTTTCCTCAGTAATTTTATTTGCTGAACCAACATAAACTAAACCTAACTGGATGTCCTATCTACCTGAAGTATCTATAGATTCTTTGGATTCAAAGAGGCAGAATCACAGTTCCCTACAGAATGTGGTGGTATATTGTAAATTTAATATTTTTTCCAAATAAATCTTAAGCAATCAGAGCTCAGGGAAATTTTCTCTTGCTTGGTTATTTCCAATCCTGACTGTTGCTAAGGAGCTGTGACACTAGCTAACCTAGCAAGTTAACTGGCAGCTCCCACACCTCATCTGTTCTTTCAGCAGCTATTGCTTTGTGATAGTAAAGCCTATTTTATTAATAACCTTACTCTGAATTATACTTTACTCTGAGACCTAAAGACATTCATTCATCCATCCACCCATTGATTGATTCATTCATTCGTCCACCCATTCATTCAATTTGCATAACTGCACATCTCAACAAGTGACTATGGGCCATGAACAATGGGAAAACAAATTAAAGACTATCCCAATCACAAATACAAAAATTAAAATACAGGTCCTGGTACAGAACAGTTCTTTATGAAAGACAAGCAAAATCAGGGCCATCCTAATCTCCAGAGGAAGATTATTCCATAAGGTGGGTGCTACAACAGAAAAAGCATGCCCACGGACCCTAACAAACAGCCAACAAGACCTTGGCCAACAGGACCTGTAGAATGTCAATCCTGCTGGACCATATCAGGCTGGTAGAAACAATTGCAGAAAGCACCCCCCACCTCCCCACCAAGGAACCTGATTCTCCTATGGAGCAATCTAACTCAGATTGCTCCATCGGAGAATCAGGAGTAATAATTGGCTTAATAACAGAGAAAACTAGAATATGGGGAGACTGCACTCCTGATACAGGAGAGGATTGAACAAATATAACACTCTTGTGATATCAAACAAATGAATGGCATGAAATCACTTACTCAGACAGGATAAGCAATTTGTGAGAAGACCAGTCCATTTATAGGCCATCCCAGAGAATTTGTCTAAAATAATCTAGATTACACAATTTATGTGATATTTTTTATGCCTCACATAAAGAGTTCATGTCAAGATCTATGGTTTGTCTTGTGACACTTATTATTCTGTGAAGCCTATAACCAACAAATTAATTGTCATCAGACTCGCTGTAGAGAGAGAGACATTTCTACAACTAAAAGAGGAGGCAGACATTTCTCAGGAGATGTGAATAGTACAAGTCCCTTTTAAAGAAAGGAAGACATGGATATACTTTGCATTACTGCTGTCTGATGTTAAGAAATAAAACAATAGTCCAAAAGGATGGAAATTATACTAATTCAACAAAATAAAATATTTCTTTCCTATTAGACTTGGGAAAGAAGGAGAAGGCAGTGAAGTGTCCAAAATGGGAATATGTCACAGATACAGGCAGAAAAGAAATGGACAATGCAGTATTATAGTTACCAATGATCATCAACTAGAATTAGGGAGTTGAAGATATATCTGACAGCTCCAAACTCAGAAGATGAGAAAAAGGAGAAAATAGACAGATAGAGGTGATATAAGAAATTAAGCCAATGATATGACAATCAACAGTTTTCAGACTAAACACTAATGTAAAAAAACCACCCAATTTTAAGGTGTGCAGAAAACAGCCAAATTTCTATTTCCTTTAAGAATTCTAAAGCTTTCTCTATATGTGCAGGTGTGCATGTGCACAAACAGTATCTAATACTCCCTATATTTTGCAAGAGCTATTGCTTCTATATACTCATGATTGTTATCTTGTCTGCAACAAATCAACATATCTAGTTATATCTTCTCCCTGAGTGTCTGCAGTGTTGCAGATTTATTACCAAACCTAGCATTAAATCTCACAATTATTTTCCTGTTAGTTCCATGTCATCCTCAGATTTGATAAACATATATTTATCTCTATTCTTCTATTTAACCTATTTATATAAATTGAGCAGCATAGGGCCAGGAGAGTATCCTCCAATATTCAACTTAAAACTTTTTTCTTCAGGCTGACAAATACTTGCTAATAAGCATTACAGTACAACGCTTAAATGGCTGTGAAGTCATAAAAAACAGAAATTTATCATGTTTCAAATAACATGAAATGCTTTCTTGAATTCAAGACAGATATTTCTACCACATCCCACAACCTCTGAAATTTGTAATTCTATCAACGAAGAAGGAAAGATAGAAGAATATGTCTTTTTCCCATTCAGAGTTATTATTGCTCAATTCTAGTCTCTTAGCATGTCACTAAATTACAAAATAGTTAGGCTTTCTTGATCAACCTTTATATTGTTCATGTCTCAAACTGAAAAAAAATCCTGCTATATAAAATAAATTTATCTGTCTTCTTTATCATCTATTAGCATTTCAGATTTTCTAACCAATACTCTAAATATTCCTTTGCTGCGCTCTTATTAAACTTCATCTTGGGGTCATATTGTAGAAACAGATGAATGAATAATGTTTTAGAGTATGGAAAATATCCTATTTCTTGTTATTCTTGTTATTCACTTTAAGTCAAATGAAAATATCCTAAAATAATAGGTTCTTCCATTTAAAAAAAATAACAAGCAATGGTAATTTTCTAAAACGAATCCCTGTGCAACCTGGATATACAGTGCTTGGCGTTCTCCGGGGTGGTGAAGAGGTCCATCACCGGCAAATTGAACTGGCTCACCAAGACTCGGAAAATGGACAGATGGAGGCTCCACTCCACCTGGTCTATAGTGGTGCAGCTCAGCCAATCCGCTGTCACATTGGTCACCCCAGAGATGTGCTGCGCCGAGAGGGACAGAAGGTGGCATTCTGCCCAGAGACCCATGGTTCTGGCCTCATCCTGCCGGTTTATGTAGGCCTTTGCAGCCACATTGTCTATAAGCACCAGTATGTGCTGACCAATCATCAGATGTTTCAGTTGTTTGAGTGCCAGGTAGATTTCGCGGAGCTCTAATCTGTTTATGTTGTACTGCACTTCTGTTGGGGACCATTTGCTCTCAACCACTGTCAATTGTGCATGGGCGCCCCAACTGTACAGACTGGCATCCATGGTGATGGTAATCCTGCGGGACTCCAGGAAGTGGCAGCCCTTCATGATGGACAGCAAAGTCCACCACCTGAGCAACCATCGAACGTTTGATGGTACCAGGACCCTGGATGCCAATGTGCTGTCTCTCGACCTCTGAGAGAAACCATTGCAATTCTCTGTAGTGCAGGTGAGCGCAAGAGGTAATATGTATGGCAGAAATCGTTTTACCCAGGAGCATGGAAAGCAGCTTCAGGTGAACCCTGGGCTGCATCAGGACCTGTTGGGAAAGTTCCGAGATACTGTCCTGTCGTTCCTGGGAAAGGTACACCATGCACTCCAGAGAATCTACAATGGCTCCTAAATGAGTCAGTCTGGTGGAAGGGGATAGATGACTTTTGTCCAAATTTATCGAGAACCCGTGGTGCCTGAGGGCATTAACCATTACCTGGACATCTTGTACCGCCTGGTGCCTGGATGATGAGTAAATGAATATATCATCCAGGTAACATTGGACACACACGGGTATTGATCTCAAATGAGCGGCTAGCACTGCCAGCACCTTGGTGAAGACCCTTAGTGCTGAGGAGAGGCCAAATGGCAGGCTCTATATTCATAATGAGAACCTGCATAACAGAATCTTAATTTTTTTTGACGGGAAGGCCGAATTGGTATGTGCAGATAGCCTCAGTGACATCTATTGACATCTTGGCAGGAGTAAAATGGCTGCCACCCTAACCAAAATGGCACTGCTACAATTGGGCTACGTGGGCTGGGTAAAATGGCCACCGCCACAGTCAAAATGGCCGCTGGTGCTATCAAGGTGGCTGTTGCTCTGCAGAATGACCTCTGATTAATAAAGATGGCCACCTCCTCACAATGTGGCCAGTCAAAATGGCCACCGCTGTCTCGTTTGTGCCTGCTTCGTATTAAGGAGCAAGGATTGACTGGCCAACAAGGAGTAACGAGGCTGGCGACAAGAACGCCAAATATACAGCCAGCGAGCGCCAACCTGTGGGACCAAGACCCCTATGTCGAAAGGCAAATGATAGACAGCTGCTCGAGCGCGATAGCTCCAGCAGCGATAGTCCATGCTGTCTCCCTAGCCGAGCAGCAATGGAGCACAAAACTCCCCTGGACGTTGGTCACATGAGAACGACAGCTCCAGTGACAGGGAACAACGAACTGTGACAGCAAGCATCTAGACAATGCAATCACTGTCAAGGCCAGCCCACTATGCCTCACACGGAACTGGAATAAAACCAGCAGAGCAAGCCGAAATTGGAAGGGAAAACCTTCCCTATTTTCTCTAATGGCCCTTGGGTCGAGGCTCGGCAAGCAAAAAGAGCCAAACCCCTCTCCGTGCTCGACCCAGCGACTCAGGATGAATGCAGGTTAGCTGGGGAGAAAACTGATGTGTAGGAACAAAATTCGATGACAGATGTGGTGGAAAACATCTCACTAGAAAGGGAGTAGGAAAATCACATGTCCTATTCAGGCCGAGGACTGAGTCCAAGAAGGGGAATTAAGGCAGGAGGACGAAGGTATACAATTTGATAGACTCAGTCCTCATTGGCTGAAGGGATGGTGTCATCCCATTCCTGGAGGTTAGCTCCACCCACTATGGACAACAGGTTAAGTAGCTTTCACCAAACTTCTGAATCTTCAGATTTTCAACACAGGTTGATGTAGGGGTTTTGGTAAAAGTTTAGTATCAGTTTTAGCAATCTATCCTTCAATGCAAAGGAATGTAAAAGAATAAAAATAGCATTTTCTCTCAGTCCTTATCTCTCTTTCTTTGTTATAGTTCTATGTTTTTCTTTAACAATGGACTTCTCACTAAACAAATACAGGAATCAAAATAAAATAAAATAAATTCTAGCATTAAAATAAATAAATAAGTGCATATAAATAATTTTGCCAAATCCTGAATACAAAAAACTTGTTTCCAAGTGGATTCTTATGGGGAAAGGATTACAGGAACAGAAAATTTCCTCAACAATGTCTGTAGTCATCAGCGGCCTCACCTTAATATATGGACAAAGGGAAATGGCCACAACCATTCTTTCAAGTATGTTTTGGTTTTCAAAAGTGTGCACTTTTTATTTATATTGAGTATTTCTTTAATTCTTCTCACATTGAGCATTTTATGAGAGAAATGAATTCAGTATTCCCTATGAATAATAAACAGTACTTTGTTTATATTAAGACATTATTTTAATTATATTTCTAAGTCAAAAAATGGACAAATTGTTAAGAAGATATTATTTTACATAGAACTAAACAACAGCAAATCAAAATCAACTAAAGAAATCAAACAAGTTTTCATTGATTTCCCTGTTGGCCCATAATGTCCTATATTAAGATTCCAATTGTGTATCCTCATCCCATGGTGCTTCAGTGTATTGCCTCTGATGGTTCTGATTCGAAAGAATTAGCCAGAGATATCACCATTGTCCAGGGGACGCCCAGTGAGGATGCCTTTCATGTCCCCATTAATGAGCGGACCGAAATGGTACGTATTTATCTACTTGCGTTTACATGCTTTCAAACTGCTTGGTGGGCGTGAGCTGGAATGAATGACAGGAGCTCATCCCAATAAAACAGCAGCATTGGGTCTCAAATGCAGGCTTGTTGATTGTCAACCACCATTCTAACACATGAGCCTTTGTGCTCCTGTTCAATTTTATATGTTATCAGAGAGTGGGGAGGCAGGCAGGCAGGCAGACATTTTTAGTGTTTATATTTAACAGTCATAAACTAATATAGAATATATTTCACAATATTTTTGAAGTTCACAACTGTAATCACATTCAAATTCAGAACTGTAATAAATTTTGAAATATCTAATGTATACAGTACAATGATGTTCATATATGTTCAAGGCCTTCTAATGTTAATGAAAACTTACCACGCTACAAAGACTGAATGTTTTATTTTAAACTTTGTTATGAGAAAAGGCTAGGAAGAATATATACTTGAGAAAGTATATGACATAATAATGAGAGAGAGAAAGGAGAGGGGGGGCATGGAGGGATGGATAATAGAGAGATTTTTCAGATTTTATTCCACTTCAGTATTCAAAAAGTTCTCTAGTACATCATTTCATAATACAATAGGCCACTTTACAAGATGAAGAAAAAAAGATCTCAGATTTCTATGTTATATGTTCAAGAAGGCTGGATCAACTCCCTGACCTATTTTAAAGGAATTTACTAAGATGACTCTTCACTCAAGGGATAAGTGCTTCCTTACAACATCTTCCTAAAATATCCTCAGTGGTCATATTAACACTACCCCTTGGTTTCCAAAAGAGTTAAGAGAGATTCCTAATACTTCATTTCTGCACTGCTGTAAAGAAAAGAAATATTTGTATTTAGGCATCTACTTAAACAACATATTTCGTTTTCATAACATTTGAAACACTCGGCATTTAGCTGCCTTACTGTGTGTATATATATCAACATATAGCCATCTGTTTGAGTAAGGCAAAACAAAACTACATTCAGTCATATTTATTGTGCAGGTGATAAATACGTATGCATGCAAAAACTAGCAATAACTGCCAGTTATATAACTGAGTTGGAAAAAAAAGGCAGACTACAGAAATAGAGTCATGTTATGGAGGCGGCAACAGACCACAGTTAAAACTGTAACTTATTTATAATTACAGGGAGGGTTATTTTTCTATTAGCTATGAAAGTAATTCCTTGTGATAATGAAGATTATACTACTCTCTCTAAAGATGCATTTATCAAAAACGTTACAAGTAAATACTTCAAACAGTTTAAAAGCTAAAATCACCTACTTTAAAAATCTGAATAATAGCATCTAATGCTTTTAAAACCAGTCTACAAATCGTTTTGTATTAAGCAGTGATACTTCATGAACATCTCAGATGTTAGATAAGATGTTATTAGAAAGATTTTTTTCCTTAGTAAAGATGATTATTTTAAAAGCCTTCAAAAAATACCAGCCCAAAACAGAAAAAAGTAAAATTATTTTTGAAAGTTCCTTATTTTGTAATGTACTCCTTAGAGAAAATGTATACATTCCTAATAATTTGTCCTATTATTATAGTCCCAAGTCATTTTGCAGCCAGAAACTTCAAAATCCTTACCATTACTCAAAAGCCAAAAACCAAGTATCTATTTTAGGTGAAATCAGTGTCTTACACAGGCCTGGTAATTTATTGGCATTTCTCTTCTGAACAGCAGATCATTCAGCATTATTAACTGATGAGACACTTCTCTTCCATAAGCTTATGACAAACAACATAGAAAAAGGTGGTTTGAAAAATACAAATCCAATTTCACACACACAGTTACCCAACTGTTATGGAACTGGGTTAAGGAGAGTTTTTAAAACTTTTTAAATAAGATTGTATTGGACATATTTACTGTTGTATACTTTTTTGATGTACGCCACCCAGAACTTCTTATGAGATATGCGGCAATATACACATAACTATTCCTTCCTAAGGAATTAATTCTTGCCTACTTTACTATAACCTTCCCATGCTTAAAAAAAAAGTTCAATTGATCCTTAAAACAGAGTATGACCTCATCCAAAGCAGTAGCTAAATCCAAGAATAAAAAGTATATGGCTGTTATAATGAATATAGTCACGAAAAGTTATTACTTTGCATTTTGCCATGAAGAATTTTTAGCTAATATGAATGACAATATTTGGGGCAACTTGGTGTAACTCTAGTATAAACTTATAAATGCAGAACTTCAGCACAGAACTATCTTCCATCCACTCATTTCATCAAAAGAAATTCTTGATTAAGAGTCTTGGGGCACCGAATTCAAAGTTTCTGAAGATGGTATGCAAATATTAAATAGCACAAGGGATGTGACTCAGTCCAATATATTCTTTTAAGTGGAATCACCACAATAAACTGAAAATCACAGAACGCTTCCATGTCTCAGTACATCATATTTAGACTTCCAAGAAAATGGACAAATCATACTTTTCCTGACATCTAAAAGAAACTGTTTCACATCCAGATGGTAAATTAGTAATTTTATCCGTATGAATACACAGTCAAAATTACACCCACTTCTAGGAAATGACACAGAAAATATAAATTTGAATGTGAAATAGCATAGTCAGATTCATCTTTAGAGATGACAGTTGTCTTTCAGTACCACCCATTTGAAACCTTCTCTATTCCAAGACTGGCTGAAAGACAAAACAATTGTAAGAAATAAAGTCTCAAAAGCTACCCTAATACCTGGCTTCAGCCTGGAAAGTGGTATTCCCCAATATGTATGTATGTATGTATGTATGTATGTATGTATGTATGTATGTCTGTCTGTCTGTCTGTCTGTCTGTCTGTCTGT
>JANHGD010010263.1:106809-118854 GCA_027560375.1 Imantodes cenchoa
TGAACTGCTGAACTGCTGAACTAGCAGTCAGTTGAAGTAGCCTGCAGTACTGCACTCTAACCACTGCGCCACCTCGGTTCATAGATCATAATATTCTGACACCAGAGCATTCAACATCTTAATGCTATCTTTGAAGGATGGAAGGATGGAAATGAGGGATACAAATGTCTCCCCATCCTCTTAAATGAATTTTATTTTTTTTTAATCTAATTTTATCAATGGGAAGATTTGTATTTAGATCAGAGAAACACGTAGCCTAAATTTTCCCCTGATCACAAATTCCTTCATTTCCTGCTATCTAATAGCCAGTATGCCCCCTTTTTCTGTTCTGCAGAAAAAGTTTTACCTACATTAAATGACACAGAAGTGGAGACTGATCAGAATATCCCTCTGAAGTTAAAACTAGATTTCTGACTTTGAGTGTAGAGTTGAAAGGGATGATCTTTTAAGGATCATATAATTATCCAGTCATCTCCCTGTTGCTTTTAATGCTCTCTTTCCCACAACCCCACTGAAAAAAAACCCCAATGCTATAATTTGTAAACACTAACTATTTTCTCCTTCATGTTTTGTTTCTTCGTTTTTAGATTTTCTTTCTACATGAAGCCGGTTCATCCTGTCATTGTTGCTTCACTCTTTTGTCACAATCCTGCCAATGGAGAAATATTACAACTTTAATATACTATATTTCTACCAAAAGTTACAAGCAGCAGTTATTCAAGAAAATGAAATTTAAAAATATTTCCTTTTTTTTAGAGTATGGCTAAATCTCTCCTTCCCTTTTCTGTCAACTACCAAATACTGTATAGGATTGTAACTGTGAAGTTCTAAACATATGATTTTCATCGAATATACTTATAATCCTTAAGCAGGCCTGTCATGGTTGTCAAAGAGAGGCAAACATCCTTTCAGTTACTTCCAGACAAAATGTACCATCAATACATATTATCACTGGAAACAAATGGAAACCCTGTTTATGCTTAACACCAATTATGTGAATTGATATGAAAAACCTGATTTGTTGTTCATGAACGCCTGAGCTCCTACATCATTTTTACAAGGTTCTGATGCATATCCTGGGAATCCTCTTATCTGTATCCATCTCATGTATATAAACAATGATATATCTACCGGTATGTATATTACCAATACGTACTTGACAAATAGAATAAATAAAATAAAATAAATATGTTGTCAACCACCCTCCTTTTTCATTTCATCATCTTTCTTTTATTATCAAGTACTTACTATGCTTTCAAAATGGCCACTAGATTGGCATTCTGGCTATTCGCTTTCAGTTTTGTCTTACCCTCCTGGAAACAGCAGAGCTCCTCTACTTGGTGACACTTGAGACTTCTCCTTTCACCCTGCCCTTACAAAGTGTTACATTGCTCCTTACCTAACTACCATTGTGACCTTTGTAGGCAGGCAACCTTGTGCATTGTGGGTAGGGGATTTGTACATAAAGCAAACATTTTTGTGAAGGTGGTGAACTCTGGATTATTTTATTTATTTGTTTCAGCTACTAAGATCAGTTTCAGCAGCAATCAATGCATTTAGCTAGACAGTTTTGTGTTACCTGTTTCCCCGAAAATAAGATCTAGCATGTTTTTTACATGTGCATCTAAGTCCTACCCCACCCCCAAATAAGCCCTACTTAAGAGCCTGCGCAGCCAGCGGGCTGCCCATTCCATCTGGTTTCTCACAGTGCCACGGTCACAAGCATATCATGCTGACAGTACCGGCTTACCTCAGATGCCCCACAGCCAGGCCATCCACACCCAGAAACTTGCCTCGCGGCGGCAGCACCAACAACCATGTGCAGCAGGACCTCATGTGACCACCAGCCCACTTCTTCTGCTTACTCGAGGCAAAGCAGGTGTCAGGGCGTGGATGGCTTGGCTTTGAGGACACTGTGATAAGCCGCTGCAAGGCGCATGGGCCAGCTCCACACCCCTCGCTGCCATGGCACCAGCATGTCACTCAGCCTCCTGTTCTGTTGCGGCCGTGAGCAAGCAGCAGTGGGCCTGCGACTATGTGGAGTCCTGCTGGATGGGGCTATCAGAGCTGCTACTGCAAGACGATGCAGCTGCTGGGACATGTGGGGGCCTGGCTGTGGGGGACCTGAGGTAAGCTGGTGCAGGGCGCTTGGGGCAGCTCCATCCCCCACCTCACTGCAGCAACACTGGCACATTGTTCAGCCCCCTGCCCGTCGTGAGCAAGCAGAAGTGAGTCTTCCGCACATGGGAACAAAATAAGACACCCCTCCAAAAATAAGCCCTAGTACTAAATAAACTATTATAAGATCATCATATCAAAAATATAATTTGGTACAGAAATGGATACTTAAGGTGAAAAATTGAACACTGGAACTGTTTCAGTTTTAAGCCCACACACACACACACACACTATAAAGTTGTGTAATATACAATAAACAGGCTGAGAAAGAAGAAACCTGTTACTACTTTAGAAACCATAAAAAGGAAATGGCTCATCTAAAAGTATGGCTACGTCTCCAGTTCCAATTCTCATTGACAATTGTGGCTGCATTTTTAAAATGTTGGCTAAAGTAGAAACAGGTCATATTTCAAAATTGTCTGTTTAAAAAAAAATCCTGGCTTCTTTAGCTGATTCTGCCTTACATTCTTGAGCATTTATCAAAGTAGTACATTGAACACAAAAGTAAATTAAAAACATGCATCTCCATTTACTCATCACACTAAGCTGCAATCAATAACCACATGATTTCTGGATTTCTGCGCTAACCAAACATGACTATTCATTTTCTTCTTTTAATAGATTGCACTATGTCAAAACCACACTTTGATTTTGTATAATCTATGAATGCAGGATTGTGTGTTCCTGGGATCAGATCTGCAAGTGACATTTACCAGAAATTGTGAAAGTTCTGTGATTTTAGTTAAAGCAACATCAATCCAATAACTAGAACCAACTTGCAATAAAGATTTTTATTTTATCCAAAAGTAAAAACAAGTTTAACTTTAAAAAAATATCAGCAAAAGATTAAGGGTAAAATGTATTTGTTACAAACTTGCATAAATTTTATATCAACCAAATACTAGCAATTTTATTAATTTCTTGCAATAACAAAACTAATTCATAGTTACTTGCATTAACTGTTCATATGGTCAAAATATTTAATTAACAATGGTACTGTTTTAAATCAGAGTTTGTAAATAAAGTTATTGAAATTAAGATGAGCTAAAATCAAATACATGTACTATTAGAACAATGTATTACTTTTAAAGGATGTTATTGTTCATTGATAATATTCTGCTGCAAGAATTGTTTTCATAACTAACTCTTTAAAAAACCTCGATACTTTTCTTGCCTACAAAATTCCCAGAGGCTTTACAGAATTCTGATTCAGATAGGAAAGATTCACAAGAATTATTATTTAGCTAACAAAAACATGAAGACAAAATTGTCTACAAGCAGGAGATGGGGCTGTAATAGCATTGTTCTAGGGATACTTTCTCTTGTCTTTTTTCTATGTTGCCCATTTTTGATATATTTCTGGGGTGAACATCCTCTATGAGGATGACAAATGTTTGAGTTGGTCATGAGACTTTATTGAAATCTTTTTGCCATCCTGAAACGTCTCTATTCTCTACCATTCCTTGACCAGTACTGAAAAACTAACTCGGACTCTCCTAGTCATCCCACAATTCCAGGCAATTATGTCCATGTTAGTTGGATAATTGTGGGAATTTTGTCAATACACTTAGACACCATCCAAGTTATGGAGGATAGTTCTTGCCTAAAGCAAGCTAGTTTTTCATCTGCTCTCTGTAATGTTAATTTCTCTCTTAATATCTTTCTGCCGTATACTACTAGACTCTGCAAAAATTAACAAGAAAGCATCAACCCAAGATGAATAATACTTCAATGTTTTGATTATCCATATTTATTATAAATAGTTCCTATTAATAACATTTTCTAAGGATAAATTGTTTTTATTGTTTTGACTTTGGGATAAACCTCCCTAAAAAAGGAATGTTTAGTTGCTAGTGTTCCTCTACCAGAGTTCAGTTCTCTCCCTAGGGAAGCAAATTCCTGCTTGTCTGAAAACATCTTGATTGTAATATTTATATTAAACAGTGCTGAAACACCTGCTATCTCTCACATGTATTAGTTGCCAAAGAATACTCAAGGAGAATGGTGTATTTGTGATTCACTCTTCGTCCCCTTTGAGGATTTTAAAGACATTGGGGTCTGCTGCTATCATATCTAATCTTTTAATAATGTATAGGTCCAATGTATAGGTTCACTGGGCAAGCCTAGTGAAGATGACTGAGGTTCCACATTGCAATACTATTTGGGATAGTTCTCTTTCTGTCATTCCTGAAGAAATAAGAGTCCTCTGCTTGTAGTCTGGATACCTGCCCCTCCTTGTTGTGAAAGTTTCAAGGGAGCTGACAGAAAGCTGGTGGTGGGAAATGCATCCTTCAGAGAGAAAGTGTTACCATATGTTTGAAGGGGCAGTGGTGTGCCCCTTCTTCAAGAAACATTTCTCAACTCGTAGATTCTGAGCAATTATCAGCCTATCTCCAAATTTCCCTTCTGGGGGAAGGTTATGGTTGGGCTGGAATTGCATTGGGCCCTGAAAAAAAATAGAGCTCTGGTTTCAGGCCTAGCTTCAGCACGGCACAGCATTGATTGTGTCCATTGATGATCTCTCATAGGACTGGGATAGGGATAATGTAATCCTTGTCCTGCTTGATTTCTCAATAGCTTTGGATATCATTGAACAGTCTTCTGATCCATTTCCAATAGTTAAGAGTAAAGGGCACAGCAGTTCACCTTTCCAAAGATGGCTTCAGTCAGTAATAATGCTGGCAAGAAATTAAATCTTAGATCTCCTAAGTGGGGAAATTCCCCAGAGCTTGCTACACTCCCAGTTCTCTTCAAGATCTTCTTGAATCTGCTAGGTGATGTCATCTGGCTGCCTGGAGTCAGCTTTCACCAGTATGCTGACAATGCCCAACTCTGTAGCTTGGCTCCTGGAAAATAACTTATGTCACTGAAGTTTGTCCACTAAACTAGAGCTTATCCAGGTATGAATGGTAGTGGAACTGGTTGAGATCAATCCCAATAAGATGGAGTAGCTGTGGGATTAAAGACAGGCCGCTTCCAGTGGGACTCCATGATTAACTTCAAGCAGGGTTACACTTCTCTGTGCAAATTTAGTTTGGGGGCCCTCCTAGATTCATAGTTTCTGCTTGAAGAACAGGTGGCAGCTATGGCTAAAGGCCTTTTGCTGAACTACATCTAGGGTGCCAATTGTAACTCTTCCTGGAACCACAGACATTACTCACTGCCATTTGTGCCTCAGTCACCTTCCATTTGGAATGTTGTAATATTCCTGCCCTTGAGGAGCGTTTGGAAATTGCAGCTGTGAAGAGTGAAAGGGCTTGGGTAGTGGTGGATCCTTTTGAAGGAGCTCATTGTAACACTTTTATTCCAAGAAGTCGGTTCCAGTTGGCTTCTGATTGTAGTTCAAGGCATTACCGTAGTTACGCTTCCTGGCTTGGGGATATCTTTGGATGCATCTTTTTCCCATAATAAGGTTTCCCAAACTCTGAAGTATACCTCCTTTGGGGGAGGTGACAAGCAACAAGTCCAAGAGAAGTGTGAAGAACCTTTTAGTTTCGTCATTAAAATAAATTACCTTTCATTGTATTGTTTTCATTGTTCATATGTGTTCATTTTGGTGTTTGGATTTGTAGGGAAGGTGTGTACACTAAAGGGAGGTGTGATGGCAACAGGTTTAAGAAACCCTGCCGTATAATATCTGCCTATTTCAATAAGACCCAGCAGGGTAGAATTCTGATGTGCCTCTTCAACTAGAGCAGGGGTGTCAAACTCGATTTCATTGAGGGCCGCATCACGGTTGTGTTTGACCTTGGGGGGCCGGGGTGGGCATGGCCAGCTTGATGTCACTTGTGTCGGCGGCACCTGTGGTGGCCAAGTGCTCGGCCAGCGAAAACGGGCTCCCAAGCTCCATTTTCGGCTGCGACGGCCTCCTGCAGCCCTCTGTCAGTGAAAACCGAGCTCAGGAGGGCCATGGACGATCCTCCCAAGCTCCGTATTTGCTAGCAGAGGCACCATGGGCCGGTCCTTTGCTGTTTCCAGGGTGGCCCTGCAGGCCAGATCTAAGTATCCTGTGGGGCAGATCTGGCCCCAGGGCCTTGAGTTTGACACCCCAAACTAGAGAGAGTCATCTTTTGGGATCAACAGTTGCTGCCCTTCTCCTCTGGAATAATATAATGTCTGACATGTGATCGGCCCCTTTCCTTCTGAATGTTAGAAATCTAATGAAAACAAGGTTGTTCTATAAAGCCAGGGAGACTTGGTTGCTGTAATGCCCTCTTGGTTGGGAGAGTGAGCATCTCTTGCTGTTAATATTTTCAGTCTCAGCTTCAGGTTCCATAGGAACATCTCTAGTCACTGATTTACTTGATTGTATTTTTTTTTAAATTACATTTATATATTGGGAACCTGCATATCACTCATTGTCAGGAGTTGGAGCAGCATGTAAATCCTGCAAACAAACCAATAAATAAATAATAGGCATTGGAATTGAGAGTGAGCCTTAGTTTAATAAAAGGTAACAGATAATATAATCAGAATTGGCAGAAATAATTTATAGTTTTAACTTTAATTTTTTTAATTTTAAATCTCCCTTTGAAAGGAATAATACATTATTCACTTTGTTTATTAAAAGTACCCTTATTTTTCAGTATCTTTTCTAAGCCAAGGAATATGAGTCATTTGTAACTCATACTATTTCTCAAATATTACGCTGCCACACCTTAATGGAGCTTATTGTTCGAAAAAAAATGTACTGCTGATTAATTTTGCAGCCATGACTACATTTTAGGATTAGTTGGTATATGTGTACTTAGAGCCAAACTTTAATGATTCCAATTTCAAATATTATGGAAGTACTGTGTACTCGTTCGGCGCTTTATAGCCAGTATATGGCATATTACTATCATAAAAATCTCCCTTCCCTACTCCCAAGGAGAATTCAGATTTTGGAACAGAGAGTGGGATTTTCATGCCACTTAGATCTAGGAAAACGATTGGATTAACAAAATGTATATTTAAAACACTGTGAATTTCCTAGTTGAATGCCATTAAATCATGTGGGAAGTTGAACAAGCAATTTTAATGATGCTTGTCATGTTTTAACAATGTTTATTCAGAAGCCCCATTGCATCATTTATTTCAGTAGCTGTTTCAAAAGCTGAATTATACTTGCAGAGAAACCTGATTTTGGTAAGCTGTTTTTTCATTCTAGTGTGATTTTCCTTATTATACCTAACAATAGCCCTAATGATGGAATGAAATCAAAGAAACAAATACAATTGGCTTTTTAATGATCATTTGGAGTTACCAAGATCACAGAAAGGATGATTTACAGCCCATAAAGCACTTATGGCATAAAATATTGTGCGTGCCCACACACACAAGCACACACACTTCCAAGACTGCATTTGAGCATTTGGAAACTGGCTCACATTTACAACTGGTTGCAGTGTCCTGCAGTCACATGACTGTAATCTGTGATTTATTTACTTATTTATTGGCCAGTTTCTGCACATCCGAGATAATGAATTCAGACTTACGACCATGTGATAAGCTTAATGTCCACTGTAAAAATAGTCATAAAATTGGATCCAGTTATGTAGGTGCCTCAACTTGCAACTGTCATGACTTGCCACCAAAATTTTGGTCCCAATTGCCATCATAAGTCAAGGACTACCACTGCAAATTGTAAATTCATAGTCAAATATGCTCAGGGAAGAGAACGGCTGTGAAATGGATAATGTGATTCCCAGAATAGTGGAAATTGTATAATTTCTTTCCTGGTGATGTTTCTTGAAGAGTCTTTCAGCGGAGTATCCAGAAAACAGACACTCTGGTTCCGATTGCCAGAGTTTCATTTAGTTAGCTGCTTGGTGCCTAGTTGTTGCTGTGCTGGCTTAGAAGCCATTTTGGCAGGATCAAAAACTCCCTCATCCTTTGGACAAGCGGGGACAGGTTGAAGATGGTAAACCCAAAACCGAAAGTGATGCTCTTAAACTGTTTATCATTCTTGGGATAGTGAGCCAAGTTTTTTCCCTCATTCATTTCCTGCTTGTCTTTTCCCAAGTTGTTCTGTGATATTGCTGGTGATTGTTGCCATTGCTAGTGGTGTTAGTTATTAACTTTAAAGCCCTACATGGCATTGGACCTGGCTATCTGAGGGACCGCCTGCTGCCACATACCTCCCTACGACCGATTAGATCTCACAGGGTGGGGCTCCTCCAGGTCCCGTCAGCCAAACAATGCCGGCTGGCGGGGCCTAGGGGGAGAGCCTTCTCTGTGGTGGCCCCAACACTATGGAACCATCTCCCACCGGAGGTCCGCACTGCTCCCACCCTCCTAGCTTTCCGCAAAGCCACCAAATGTCGTCAGGCATGGGGGAATGGGACTGGCTAGATTATAGTCCGTCCGTCCCCGGCTGTTTGAGTATTGGATGAATGTATTTTATTAGTTGTAGTGTTGTTTGATTTTATGTATTTTTCATTGTATTTTTATTATTGGAAGCTGCCCAGAGTCCTTCGGGAGTGGGCCAGCCTATAAATATAATAAATAAATAAATAAATAAATAAATAAATAAATAAATAAATAAATAAAATGAAGCATGGTAGGTTTCCCTAAACTGACTGCAGACAATAGGGAGGGACAGTGTGATGATCTCATTTCTGTTGAAAGGAGTATGTCCCAAAAATGGTGACCCAACCACTGGAAAATTCTGCAGTAAATCCAAGGAAAGTGAGATTTCTAGGTCTCAGAGATTAAACTGCCCAAATGTATTAGACAGAAACATAATAAATTAAAAAAGGGGAAAGACAGCATTTCTCTCACAGCATGTGATCAGGGGAAACAAGGCCAGTTTCTTTGTATATGCCCCATTATTGTCTAATATTTTACCTCCAATAATTCAATGGCTCCTCCCTAATAGCATATTGGAAAGCAGTTCAAATGTAATTAAATGGCTTTTAATTAAAATCTAATTGTGGAGGAGGGGAGAGTTTACATGGATGTTGGATTTAGTAGGCCAGCTTTTATTTTTTATGCTTTGTTAAAATTATATTAAATTTAAAATATAATTTTACAAACCAACTAAACTATGTAGTGCAATAAGGACAGACTGGTCATCATACAAAAACTCACACTGAAAATAATACTCTCTTATTTAGTATGGTGTGCAAATGTTTTAGTTCAATATGGAAATTTCAACTTCTGAAATTGAAACAAAGCTTGGCTTTTTGTATAGGTATCATTTTGAGTGTTTCCTCTGATCTCAGAAATATTAAGCTGTTTTATGGACATTAAAACATATGTCATCCTCAG
The DNA here is from genome assembly GCA_027560375.1 of Imantodes cenchoa. Lineage (NCBI taxonomy): Eukaryota > Metazoa > Chordata > Lepidosauria > Squamata > Dipsadidae > Imantodes > Imantodes cenchoa. The sequence goes on from JANHGD010010263.1 coordinate 116,239, forward strand.
TAGCAGGAAACTAAGTTCTTGGTTTAGGATGGACAAGGTGATGTGGGAGATAAATGTTTGGAAAGAAGGAGTTAAGTATACAACTCAACAAAAAGAGTTTCCTCAGCGCTGATCTAGATAATCATTTTTTTTAAAAAGCGAAAGGATAGGTTTGCAATAGAACTTGAGAACACAAGTAGCTGGATGAATGGGTTGCGTGTGTGTTATATTGCAACTAACATAAAGATGAGTATGCATGTTTATTTTGCACCAGTTTAGATTATATAAAGACTAATCATTATACAATGATTTTTCTGTTTTCAAAGTTTGAAGAACAAGAATATCGCAAATCTTTCTCCAGAAATCTTGATTCTTCTTTCCAAAATGGGTCTAAATGTAGATTGCAAAGGGAGGGAGGGATTTAAGGCTAAGAGTAGTATTGCTTTCAATTCTAAATTTCTATAGTTTCCATTACAACTGTTAATACCGCAGTATGCACCAAAGCCCCACCACCAACATCATCGCTGATCATGGCCCTTCTGCTGAGAATCTCTTATTACCAGATAGTTTCTTGTAATTCTTCAGAAGATATAAAGACTGAGTTCAGGCTTATGATAATTTAAACTTCATTTCTAGAACTGGAAATAGTTACACAATGGTCAATTATATCAGTAACTATTTTGCTACACCTTGCTAATGGATTACATTCTTACACAATCATAGCACCATCTGTTGGCAAAGCAAGGAGTTGATATATTGGTAACCTTTAAGAAAATCAATCCACTGCAAATCTAATTTCTCACATATAACAATTTCTTAAATCAACCTTAATTTTATTTCCTCTCTGTAGATAAACACACACACAATAAGAAAGTTCAAATATTTTTTTTAAAAACTTAACAATTGGTTAAATCTGCATACATAGATGCATGGAACCAATGGAATCTCTTTTACTCGTGGAAGAATCATTTCTAACTTAACATTAAAGAGTTCTGCAGGAAAATCCCAAATTTACAGCTTGAGAGATTTTTACAACAGATAAGTAGTCCTCTTGGCGAGTCTGGTAGATTTGAATGCAATATTTTAAATGCATGTTACATACTTTTAAAAACCTTATTTTATTATTTGTATTTGTTTATATAATTCAGATTATTTATCTATATTCTATTAAATATCCTTTCATTGGTCACTATCCCTTTATTGATATTTGGCAGGTTTTTCTAAACAATCATCTTTTTGCTAGTTTTCTGTATACTTTTTGTTCTCTGCAAACTGTTCAAATGCAACCATATTATTTTAGTTTACAAAGATGCTTGCTCACTTCAAAAAAAAAAAGGTGCTACTATGTCTGAATTTCTTCTGAACACTGACGACAAAATGTAAGAGTATTTAAAAATGTGGTATTTCCATTTATATTACCTCAACAGACTTAGGAGCATCTTCATAAAGCATACGTATCACATAAATCTATTTATATTATTTGTCCGAAGTACCACAACATTCACAGAGCTCACATCATCTATCCGTGAGATGCTTTGAGAGCAAATGTTTTATCTGTACATACCTTTCACGCATAGTTCAGTACAAAAAGACTCCCTACCCCATTCTGCTTTTTATCTGTTGTGTAATTATCAACCTCTAACTTAGAAGGGGATGGGACATCTCCCTTATTGTTTCTGGCTATCTGGCAGATGTTATGGGTGCCATCAATCAAGGAACATCACCTTGTGGGACCCAAGAAATGAACTTTTCCTTTAGAACACCATTCCCCCAGAAATTAGATTGGACCTGAACCTGCCAACCTTTCGCAAGGACCTGAAAACATTTCTCTGTTCCCAGATATGGGGATTGTCAGTTTCAGCCCATAAGATGGCTATGTTAATTGCTGTTTGATTGCTTTTTAATTTCATTTGCTGGTTGTATATTTTATTTTGCTGTTCTGTTTTTAACTAAGCTATCCAGAATCACTATGTTGAGATAATGGAAACATACAATAAATTGCAATAAATAAATGACATGCTAGGGTGTAGGACAATTTTTTGAATCTTTAAAAAGCAATTGCTATGATCATCTGGTTAAACATACAAAATAGTTTATCATATAACATACAAGGTTTTTTCTGTATGATATGTTTAATTTTTAAACAGGAAACATGAACTCATGTCATTTGGCATGCAAACCTGTATTAAATGAAGTCCAAAAATTTACCTGTAAAACTTTCATTGAGGTCACAATGCTTTTTCAAAGGATAATTGATCACCACCTTAGGAACTTGTGCAGTTAGGTTCAAAATTCCAGTGTGAGCTTTTCCAATCACAATTGGAGCAGGAGAATTTGCATGTCCTGTTGAGAAGTGACCGCTGATTTTTCTTTTTGGTGTTTTTAATGAATTGTTATGCTAAAAGCAGAATATATTAAAAATCAGTTTAATGAAACATGCCACTATAGATACAAATATAAATTTAAAAGTCTAGTAATAGTAGTTTTACATCTATTTCAGTTCTGGGGAATATGTTATATCAATGATCCCCAATCACCGGGCCGCGGCCTGGTACTGGGCCGCGGTAGAAATGATTTGATTATTTTAAAATGCCAAAATCTCGCATGCGAGATTTTCGCTTTTTTTTGCTTCCATGC